>NQII01004721.1:84716-144597 GCA_002778355.1 Clitarchus hookeri | reverse complement strand
GAAATATACGTACCGGATGCGTGCGAAACTAGGACAGAGGCACGCATAGGACTTTGTCACAGAGAAGCGTCCAGGGTCACGTTAAGGCAAATCGCCGGCGGAAAATCTGCATGCCAGTTGAGAGCCTTGCACGTAGAGGCGATTGTACGCTATGTCTAAACAATCTGACAGTGCAGCACGTTTTATTGAAGCGACTAAATAACATCTTAATGCGATGAATATTCGTACAAATAGGTCCCGGTAAATTGGCTACTTCTGAATTAAAACCTTACATAAATGTATTGTCTTCAAGCGCATGCAAACAGCGACTGTTGCACTGTCATTACTTTAGATAACGCCTTATGAAAAGTAGTTACACATATCTAAGTATGCTAACAGTGTATGGTTGTATTTAGTGAAAAACTAATTGTGTTTATTTTAGTTTGATACTCATTTCACCTAAACAACCAAGCAATCATTCAATGTCACTCGATCACTCGACTGAATTTTGGAATTGGTTTTGTAAAGAGATTATTAACGTCCCTCGGTGTTATGCCTGAAGACTTATCAGGGGACGGCTTATACACTAACTTATAACCTATCTTGGACTAACACCCACGCGATTCCGCTGTACATACGCCGCGACGCGACGGTCCGTGGCGCCTCATTCATTTCTGCCTCGCTCACACAAACACACCCGTTGCTAGGCGACTGCCGTAAGGCTCAGCTTCACTCTCTCTCTCTCTCTATTTGCTCTTGGTTCTAGTTTTTTGCGAACGAAATTGAAAGTAAATGCCGCTGTAGAAATGTAGCGGTTTGCCTTCCTTTGCAGCAAACACGCGTGAAATCCGAACTATCAATGTAGAATACTGCCACAAATAGCTTAATATAAACGAAAAGATCAATACGTGGCTAACTTTTTATAACTACCAAATAACACGTAAAATTAAGTATGAAAATATTAGATAGCTTGCAGGTGTACATTTTCTGTAGTCAGCAATTGTCAACAATGAATCTGAAACTAAAATTATGACACCGAGAAAATGAATAATTTCTTTATAAGAGATGAATTCGAACCTTAAGAAACTTTCCACGTCAGTATGGTAGTTTCCGTTTTCTATTTCCGTCTCTAAAGCGTACAATTAACAGTCAATAAGGGCTAATACTTTTTTCCGAGAATCATTTTTATGTATTAAATATCCGGTGCAGACTATTTAACATGCCATAAGGAAATGCACCGCATACATTTGTCTTTGTGGCATGGTCACTGGAGAAAGTTTTATGAAGCGAGTTGACCAGAGAAAGACTGTTCGCCAGTTCACTGCCTTGCGCGTAGGGGCGACCAGACATTCGATGTGAGTCCCTAGGTTGCCCTTAGCACTCCCGCGCTTCTAGGTCTCGGACACGCAAAATACCTTCCACCAAACCACGCCCTTTACTTTAGAAGCAATGATTTTAGTCTGCTTCGTTGTGGAAATAAAGTCTTATGATCTCTTCTCTGCGTGCCTGTCATTTCTCTACAGGATTTTACTTCATTTATTTATAGTTTCTAGTAAGACGACCGACTTGCTTCAGTTACCAACCATCACGAATTATCATTTCCATATATAACCTTTTCGAAGTTACAGGATAATTAAATATTTCTAGCACTGTGTCACCTTTTTAAAACGAGCTTGGTACGCTCATAATATTTAAATATCACGTAAAATTGGCTCTTTCACAGGTCAACTGTAAGATATAGTCACACGAATGATTGCTGTTATATCCACAGATTTTTCACTATATCTGTCTGACATAATAAGAAAAAGCATTAAATTCACAAATATTTTTTATATCAGCCTTATGGAGGATAATTCCGCCTAAAAGATTAGCACATACTCATTGCCATAGAAATTTACGCACCCAAGAGAAATCTAAATGAAATGAAACTTGTCTCAGCAAAGGGAACTACATTACATGTTTACATCAAAACAAATGAGCTGTTTATTCAGGAAAAAATTTTCATGCGATAAGTACGTTATTGCACAGCCACAGTGTGGATGTGTGCGTACATGTGGCGATATGGTCTGGTATGAAGTCATAGAAACGTCTTATGCAGTCCTGTGGAAGTTCGTCCCATAATAGTAGCAACTACCACTCCAGATGCTAAATACCAATTGATGGCTGAAGTTGCGATCCCAGCTGGCTCTATACCGGTTCTATAGGCGGCAAGTCTGGAGACAGAGCTGGCTACGGAAAGGTTTGGACAGCCCGAGGACATTACTGAGAAGCACGTACTATATTTGGTCTGGTATTATTCTGTTGAAAAACTGCCCGTTGGACACGTACTGAGAAGCAGTGTCTAATATTATCTCGGCGCCGACCTTCCGGGGTTGTATACTTAATGCCAAAGCAATAAACTCAAACTTAACTAAAAAAAAAAAGTAACTTTATTATATTCGACACACTGAGAGCCTTAAATAAGCCGTGAGAAGTTTCCTGCACAGAAATAAACAAAATTTGCATTCCAAGATGACAGAATTATCGTAACGTACGAATTTTGTTCAATGAAAATGTTTTATGGGTCAAACAAATTTCTCGCCACCNTCAATGAAAATGTTTTATGGGTCAAACAAATTTCTCGCCACCTGCAGGCGTACTATTTTTAACTTAAACTCCTACATTAACATAAGTGCATGTCACCAGAACAGGTAAAAATTAAATATAACCTATCAGTACTTCCCGCTTTAATTACTACGCCGGGTTACGTAAAAATATAGGACAATAACTTAAAAAATAACACTGTGGTTACGATATGCATTTATCATTAAATAAAATGGCTCCCGAGGTCACAACCAATGTCCTGTAGGCTTCGTGTTCGCTATAGCAGTATGAACCAGTATAACCCAGACTAGTAGGATGGTTTACGAGTCATTTACGCACACGGACGATTCTTGGGTATTGAGCCTCGCGGTGTTCAGTGCCGGCTAAAAATAACTTTCCTGTGCCTTATGTAAACAATTGTGTCTGGATGGATCGAAGCCATGCAGACACCTAGTACATGTATTTATTTCATCGTTGGTTTAACTTTTAATATTCTTAAATGCAAACGGAAAACATTTTTGTTATAATCAGTAATGGATTAAAAAGTTTAAAATATAGAAAACATCTATATTATATATACGCAACAATTAATGAGTAATAAATGCAAACATTGTATGAATGTTTGCAAAAATGACAACAATTATGGCAAACTATGATTAACCTGATTGCTAGTGTTAATTGTGAATTTGATTGGGTGAGGCCAATGTAATTTGAAATCAATAGCAACTTGTAAACTGACGTAGCGAAATATATTACTCTGTCTTATTTTTGAGTTTTGCATTTTATAATAATTTATGCTATAGATAACCTTTTGTTAACTAATAATAAGCAACATTTTTTAACTGTAGGCAGATACAATATTAGACAAATGTAATGAAGAACCGAAAGCCGAAAGTTCGTAGCTGCCGCTCTCTTATGCGGCTGAAATATTTTCGAAGTTTTAAACACAGTAACAAAGAAATCACGAGTGGTAATGTTTTAATAGGGCATATAAATAAACTTCGGTATTTCCTCTTAATTTCACATGCATATCACTTATCTGTTTCTAAAAACAAAACTGTGTCCCACTTGCTAGTTTTTATTTCTGTGTACGTCCAGAGAAATAATTAACACCGTTGTTTTACAATTTTTTACGTTGGAAATATCTTCAGTGAAGAAAATGTTATGATTGCACCATGGTAATAAAATATTATTGATTTGCCAGTGAAATTTTGAAAATATTTCAGAGGATATTTTTCGAGCGATGAAGAGTTTAATTTGAACGATTTTTGGCCGCACGAGTCGGACACACTGTACCATCCAGCATTCCTACCCACGTGCAGAAGCTGTCTGCGCACGAAAGGGGCGCAGATAAGGGCGAGATTCTCGTGCTTCTCTGCGGCCAAGGCCAGAGCGAGGGACTGGCTAGAGGAGCGGCAGCAGTGCTCACCTGTAGTAAAGCACTGTAGCGGTGCGCGCGAAACTGAAAGCCTGCAAATAATTATCTCTGGAAACAAAATCGAGCTCTTACCAAGTAATATTGCACTGTCATATAGAAATTGCATTAATTTTGATCCGGTATTACTTAAGATTTTGCACTTTGATTAAATAAAATATCCCCCAAAATTTGTGAACATTTGGTTAGAACTAGCGCACGAGAGCACGGCCTCACGCACCGCCACTGGAGCCTAAAATCATTTAGCGCACCACCTAAGCGCTGTGTATCTTTGACAACTATGATATACGCAGAGGAAAGTTAACTGTCAGTCGTAGCACTAGAGGCAAACTCCAACGTCCAGGGCGGTTGATGTTATAAAAGCTTATTTTATATGTTGAATTAAAGTATTTAAAAACTCAACTGAGTCGTAAGATTTGTTAGCATAACCTTTTATTCTGAACATTTGGTTTCGATTATGGAATAGTTAAAAGATAAGCAAACTTTCCTTGACATGCTAAGTTTAACTCAAACTATCTGCAGACTTGCAAATTTGTCGTTAGTAAGTATGCATCACTCAGTTGAAATTTGGCTTGAATCACAGGTGATACGTCATGCTTGCGCTGCAAGGTAAACTCAAGATGCATGGAAAACTTAGCGCAAGCTCACATGCTTTCTGAGCACATTTCCTCGGCTTGAAAGTGCGCCTACGCAATTACGAGGGTCTAAATTTTTGCAGTTTTTATAGATTTATGAAATTAAAAATGAATGTTCTTAACTATTGAACTAAGAACCTCCTGCATGCCTCCATAAGTGGTCCAGTGAAAATGCTTGGGAAGAATCAAAACAATAAATACATAAAAACGCGGCATGCTTTAAGCTGGTTTTTCAAAAGTTACCACGGGAATAATTCTAAAATTTGTATATTGTAAAAGACTGGCCGTTTTTTTTAGATATTTTTTTATAATTATCCTAGATCATCAAAATGCTTTACCATTACTAATGCAGTATTATTCTTAGTGAGACAGTAATTAAAACGATAAATGCAGAAGCGTTGACAAGGCAGAGAGAGTTTTAAACAGCGTGTTTAGTTAGGTGTCTCTGAAAAGGAGGTGGTTTCCAAAAAAGAGGACCTGCCCCAATTGACCGAGTAGATAAACGAGGTGCCGTAATGGGACGAGAAAAGGTTCGGGGGAAGTGAGAAGTTGTTTTGTGGTGGCGAGGCAAAGGTGTCTGGGACGGGAGGGGGTTTATCTGTAGCAACGTGAAATCCTCAGTTTTACATGCAGCATGTTTGGTGGTGGGAGAGGTGCGGTAGTTAATTGCGGGGACGCACGCCGGCCTAATTAAATGCAGCGGTTGATGGAAGGGAGGGGGTTAAGGGTGGGAGATTGGCCGGCGGCGAGAAATGCCAGGGCGGGCCTGGTCTTCTAGTTAGGCGCGAGCCGCCGAGGCGCGATCACAGGCCGGCGGGCTGGTCATTACCGCGCGCACCAACACACGCGAGCGTGATTACCCTCTCCTCGAGCCGCCCCCGGGGCAGGCCGCCAGTCGCGGCTTCCTTTCTGCCCGCGCGTCGCAGTCTCCAAGACTTCCTTCCTCACCGCGCGTTCCAGTCTCCAGTCTCCTGCCACCTCGCTGCCTTGCCTGGCTCTCACTGTCAAACGCACACTCTTACAATCAATGGCGCTTGGGCGACGCATTAATTTGTGCACCCTCTCACACACTGTTCTACTGCACGCAGCTTTTAATCTATTTTTAGTAACCGACCTCCCGTGGCGCAGTCGGTTGGTGCACCGCTGGTCTCTGCTGCGGAGGTTCTGGGTTCGAAACCTAGGTCAGGCATGGGTGTTAGTTTAAGTTAGATCATAAGTCAGTTTGTAAGCCGTCTCCTGATAAGACTTCAGGCATAGCCCTGGGGGACGTTAATGAGGCCTTTCCAATCAATCAAATAACTATATATTTTTATTGACTCACATATAAACTCATTCTTAATAACATTACAATTTGCAGCCCCCTGAATTTCCCTTCATCTGTAATGATTTAAATAACTTAGGTTTTTTAATCGTTCATCGAGCGATTACAGTTCGCTTACAGTAATTTTTCAATATGGAATTATTTGTAATGGAGACAGAGTTAAGGGTGAGTTAGGTTTTTAACGTATCAAATATAGATTTCATGGAAAGACCTGTCAAACAAAACTGACATATTTTGGCATACACGACAACAAACTGATATCGACCACATCGAGTCTGTAAATTCAGAAAACCCATTATTCTGTGTTGTATCCCATAAGGATATAACACTTATTCCCAAAATTAAATTACGGAGATTTAAAAATACATTTAAATCCGTGGCTATATACATACCTTAACGCGTGGCAGCTTGTTTAGGTAACAATACATCCTGACAAAATATTGCTCCCCGTCCCACATAAGTTTACACGCCTTAAGAAACGAGCTAATAAAATACTTTGTGGCAAGAAAACATGTTCACGCTAGCAACAGTACTGTCGAGTTTCTACNGGGCTTCAAGAAAGTCTCTTCCAGTCATGAACCGACTATAGAAATGCGATGCTTACACGCGCATTGAGGCGCAGCCTGAGGAGTGATCGTTCTCCACAGCCATTGTCTCTGCTTCCTAGAGCAATTAGTGTCAATGCCAGTGAAGGATGCGAAATGCAGGTCTGACATACCGTAATCTGGGTGCGGCAAACTCATTGGCAGTGTTACACTACTTAGCGTCATTCAACGATGACTAAACTGTTCTGTTAAGTGTTTCCGGGAACAGCCACCCAACTTATCTGGGACGCGGTTTCTTCGACCATAGCCACGTGATGTTTTATTCATGATGCTGCACCTGCAAATTTTCACCTAAGCATGACGGCCCATTTCATATATTATCTTTTTTACGACTATTTATATCTTTAAAAAGAAATTAGTTATCTTGGACTTGGTTCCTACATATTGTCTTACACTGCTGCGTAAAACATTCAAATATAAGTCGATACACACCTAAAGGCAAACTTGCGAACATTTATATACAAATTAATCTAACATGTGTTTGTACTAAGCTGTATATCATGCGAGATTCCACTATGTAAAAAGGCATGCTGTGGAAAGAATGCGTCTCTTCCTATTAAAATATGCACTGGAACATTACGAACAAAAATGGCATAATATATTTTGTATTTATATCAACCATATGTCAAGGAAGTCTGATGTTTTCGTGTTGGATGGTTATACACATGCTCAGTAATTTCAGTCCGCCACGGTTGTTGGTTGCATAATACAAGTGTTTTCGTCATCACTGTAGCTTTCTATCGACATCAGTGATACTGAAACTGTCTCAATATTAAATTTACACTTAGGCCTATTACCTAAAACAGTAGCCTAAATGTAATATAAAATAATGAGTGAGCACTTGTTTAGAACGTTACTCTAAGAAGGTAAAAATAAAGGGGGGAGGGGGGGGGCCTTAAAACAGAAATGAGCTCATCACTACTTGCATTAGATGTGGCGGTAAATTCAGTATCTCTTGGGATCGTAGAAGCTGCCTCAATTCCTCTGTTATTAGCAGGCGCAGCTACGTCTAACCAACGCCTACGTAATTGTGAGGCGTAAAAACCCCAATAAAAATCAACCAGTTAACAAAATTGGCTCCTTAACAACGTGTTATTTACAACCCGTAGTGCTAGTTTAGAAGTGTTAGTGATTTGCCCCTACTGCGAGCAGTCTTCGTCCAACCCGTTGTTCGACACGTCATGTTCCGAGCGGCGATCGCTACGCTGGTTCGGATTCCATTTAAGTATAATGGTTGGGCGTCCTGGTGCGAAGCCCGTCTCGCCATAATTGCGCGGGCCAATAAACGCATAACATGCAGTTGAGTTCATTATCGANGTCCTGGTGCGAAGCCCGTCTCGCCATAATTGCGCGGGCCAATAAACGCATAACATGCAGTTGAGTTCATTATCGAACATTAGTAGGCTATTTATTCACAAGAGCCTGGCCTGTGAAAATTTTGATGTGACGTCGTGAGGGCGAGCGTGTGAGCGTCATTTTTATTGATTGCAGTGTTCAAAACTTTAAGGAAAAAAAAAAACAGCTTCGTAACTAGTTAAAGTTCAATTTACCAACTGGCTATTAGTTACATCGGCAATTAATTAACTGGTTTGATGTTAAGTAAATATTTATCTTACTCAAAACATTGCATTGTAAAAACGGATAATGGAATTCAGTGACCATAAGATTCCCACCAAATCTGGCACTGAAATAATATGCTGTGGAAGGGATGTAATTTTTACATAATTCTAACAGATCAGACACTTGTATTAGCAAATATTTATCGCCCAAGCTTCATATCTCTAGAAATATCTGACCAAATAGAACAATATTTAGTGCTGTGGCAATACCCAAGAACCGGATTTAATTTTCCATACAAAAAATTCCTTACGTGCATTGTTTTAAGAGTTAGCGTCACATTAAAAATAACACTTAATGTTGTATTTCAGGAACTATTTTTTTGATACCCACCAAACTTGTTTTTCAATGTTTTTTTGGAAAGCTGACAACACTTGTACAATTAAAATATAAAATAATTAAATCACATCCTAGCGAATGTTTTAGGGTTATATGTTAGCCTAGGATGTAAGACCATTTGGAATAAACCTCGGTGTGCTTGCAGCATTCCTGTCTATCCGAGGTGTGGGCAAACTTTACACATTGCTCAGTGAACGCATGGTGCTGCACAGAAACGCTCCACGAGTGCTGTCAAATAATAGGTCACTCCTCTTGGCAGAGATATCACAGAAATGGTTTTGGCCTCAGTAGACTAGCAGCTGCTCAGAAGCTCTTGTGTTAAGTGTTGAACCGAATGCAAAACAGGAGTGGAGGATATACATCAACGTTACAGTGTTAATAGGTGTACAAAAAATAAAAACAAAAATGATGCTCCCGATTTTTTTTAAGTTATAATTAATTTATCTACATTGTAATCCGTGCCTAAGGGGCTCATTCTTTTCAAAGAAAAGGCTTTGAGGAATTTTATAAGAACTTTCCTCAGCTGGCACTTCCGCGTCTCTATCGCGAAGTCGCAAAATTGATATGCATAGTTAGTCCCGCGTATTTGTTTAAGAGGTTTCCGTCTCGTACGGAAGTTCACAGATCGAAATTGCGGGTAAACGTCAATTGCGGAAATTTCCGAAGCCGTATTCGTATGGCTGTTTGCAGAAATGTTGTCCCTGACTTGATAATGGTTAATAAAATAACTCCTGTGTAACAAAGTTGTAAAAAAAATGCCATTTTTCGACTTTACATGGTAGACGAATTAAAAATACTACAGAGAAAGAAAGGTATTTGCAGAAGAAAAATAAGGTGAAAATACTGGCAAAGCGTGATGGCAGGTAGCACAGGTAAGAGACAGGTCAGCCTATCTGCCACTGTGATGTTGGAGGGGAAAACGACTAAAACCAAATTTCACACATTGTGGTGCTCTGCACGAGTGTGAAATTTCGCCCGCCTCTGACTTTATCTGAACGGTCGGTTGTAATAATAGTATCTTATTTTGTATGAGGTATTGAGAGATAGTTCCACCAAAAAATTCTAACTCAGGTGTATAAACCTAATTCTCCAAAGAGAAATTTAAATGTATACGGACCAAAAAAAATATTTCGTTGAATGTAGTGTGGTCTCTAATAACGTACTCATAAAGTAAACAATGTTTATTCAAGTCACGGTTATGTAATATTTCAACTAGTGGGTCACATTTAATTAAAACACCATTAACCAAGTTTTGAAACAATAAACTTTTGGTTGTTAAATTGTCGGAAATTGGTTGGCGTTGCGCCAACGTAGGTCACGAATGTCATTGCAATGTTCAGCAATCATTGACTCAGCCAAAAGTTGTTGGGGCAACCATATAGTGCATCAGTGGTTCCTCGACGATCATAACAAGTTTTATAGAGCCTGTACGGAGCGTCCGCGAGTCGGTCAACACAATGACAGAATGTTACCGAACACAAGAATATGCTTCTTTTATGCATTGGACAGCATTACCAGCACTTATGGGGTTTGATAGTGGTGGCATTGTAGTTTTGCATGAACCAGGTAAACATACTGTTCAATTGCCGGGTATGTAGGCATTACGATGTCGCAGTGGCTCGATGTCGGAGTTAATGGCTATGTGATGCCACCCCCACACGTCTTGAAGGTTCCGGTCGATCAAAAAAGACTACCCCAAGGGATGATCGCCATATTGTGAACCAATCACTAAACAGTTCCATGCCATCAGCGCCTTTAATCGGGACACAGTTACTGGACATACTGCAAGACCACGTGTCATCAAAACCATGTCTAGGTGATTTTCATAGGCTGGGCAACAGCTTCACCATCCCATGCGTATACTGTAAGCACAGATTACATACAGATGCGAAACAGCCATTTATTCCGGTAACAACATTCGCACACGCCAACAAAATGGCGTCACTAGCCAGCAACATGTTGGAAAACCGTTTACCAATAAGCGTCTGGCAACCTACTTGCCAGGCGGTAGCCCAGCCAATAGAGAAAATTTCGCAGCCAGCAGTAGCCAAACAGACACAGGGGCCGTTCCCAGAGCCTGGCACAGCCAATCAGAGAACGGGTACACCGGCACCAAAGGAACTGCCACGACATTTCGTTTCTATATATTTACGTACTCTATGCTGCGGGTAATACCGAGAGCAGCATTTGAAGTAGTGCCGAAGCTGGGAGACATGGAGTGATGGCGAAGAGGCGTCGCATAATATTCAGCGATGAATCTCAGTTCTGCAATATCATGGATGACCTTCGGATTCTGGGGGCGGGGACACATATTATCAATGTTGTATAGAAAATACCGGTACTAAATTTGGCATCATAGTGTGGCGAGCCATAGGGGGTGACTTCAGGTTACCTCTGGTGGTGATTCGAGGAACACTTACAGCACCAAAGTGTGCTTCTGAGTGAGTGAAGAGATTTTGGCGGCTATTAAAATCGAGGTCTTGAGAGCCGAAAAAATGTGTTGGTAACATCCTCTACCCTCGTGTGTTAGCCCTCACTATATAGCATCCTGGTACACTTTTTCAACAAGACAACACTCGTGCTCACTCGGCATAATGTGTCATTGGAATGTCTGCATCATGTTGAGGTACTCTTGTTGCCAGTAAGGTCTCCCGATCTGTCCCCAATATAAAATGTTGAAGGAAGATGGAATCAGATCCCTACGGTACCCTTCTAAAAGTTGGTGGGCATATTAGGCCATGGTTTCTTGGAGTGCCCAATGATATTATGACCATGTAGTGTACATCTGAGATTTACTGAAAAACTGCTATACATATGAGTGGAATGTTAAATTTTGGTTATTTCAAAAATTCTTCAAATAGTAAATAGCATAAAAATTGAAAAACCTTGATCACAAAGAGACCAAAGATAATTGAAAATGTTTTCGTGTACATTTGAGAAAGAACAGAGAACAGTGTTACAAAAAGTTGTTTAAAATAGTTTGGAAATTATGACCACATTCGTTGGAAATAAAAAGCAAGTTCTGCGCATGTGTGTCTCCAAGACAAACTCCCTCACACCTTCGACATTATCAGCACAGCACAGTATTATGTAATTAGACCACAAACTTGGAAACAAGCTAAAATCAAAGATAAATTAACAGTCATAATCATGCACTACCAAATACTCACGAGTAAGGTATTATATGTATATAAATAATACGGAAGATAAATGCAAAATGTTTTGGCATATATATTTATTATTAGAGTGAGACATGACATCAGTGAAAACTCGAAAAGCAATCAAATATCGATAGCATATTTAAAAATTTTGTACTGTGATTGCATGTATGGAAAGGAAAAGCATGGTGAAACGACACATTTGGAAAGCCATGGAAACAATGCTGCGATTCTAATAATATATGGGGTATCCACCAGCTCCAGCTGAAGCACTAGCAGCAGCGCTAGCAGCANACCAGCTCCAGCTGAAGCACTAGCAGCAGCGCTAGCAGCAGCACCACCACCAGCCCATCCTGGGTACCCCCAATCTCCCCAACCACCACATCCTTCATAACCTCCCCAACCACCAGGGCCATCCCAACCACCAGGGCCATCCCAACCACCAGGGCCATCCCAACCACCACATCCTCCAAAACCTCCCCAACCACCAGAGCCATCCCAACCACCACAACCTCCCCAACCACCACAGCCTCCCCAACCACCCCATCCTCCCAAGCCACCACATCCACCCCAACCTCCCCATCCTCCTAACAATCCTCCCTGAAAACCGCCATATCCTCCATACAGACCAACTCCAGATGCACCAGCAGCAGCAGAAGCTGCGGCAGAAGATGACGCAGCACTACCAGCACCTCCTGCAGCACTAGAAGAAGCAGAACTAGAGGCAGAAGCAGAACTTCCAGCAGAACCAACTCCTTCCCAACCAGGGTATCCACCCCACCCCCATCCTGGATATCCACCACAGCCCCATCCTGGGTATCCACCATATCCCCATCCTGGGTGTCCCCTATATCCAGGATATCCACCAGCTCCAGAAGCAGCAGCAGATGCTGAGGCAGAAGATGATGCAGCACCACCAGCACCCCCTGAAGTACTAGAAGAAGCAGAACTAGAGGCAGATGCAGCACTTCCAGCAGATCCACCTCCTAGCGAACCAGGGTAGCCACCCCAGCCCCATCCTGGGTACCCACCACAGCCCCAACCTGGATATCCCCAGTTTCCATAATATCCAGCGGCTCCAGAAGCAGCAGCAGATGCTGAGGCAGAAGATGATGCAGCACCACCAGCACCACCTGCCGAGCCTGCAGAAGCTGAAGAAGATGCTGCGCTGCCAGCAGCTCCACGTCCTCCTAGCCAACCATGGTGCCAAGGATATCCCCATTGGGGATAATAATGATCATCCCAGTCGTGACAGCCGCAATCAGGATATGCACATGTTTGTGCGACCACCAGTAGTGCAACAGTAAGTATCTGCAACAAAACGCCAAAGTAACTACATAATTTTTTAGCCAGTGATCTTTCTTAATGGTGTATATTGGAGAATACAGTGGATTGATATGCAATAATTTATTCTGTATAACATGATTTTCAAATAATTGATTAGGTAACTGACGACATTCGTCTCGACTGATCTAAGTAATGTATTTTAATTAAGGCACTCGCCCAACTTTGTCCGAATAAAGTCAAATGCAAGCAGCCCCATCAGATTGTCTTTGATAGTTTCTCTGTTATCAATGTACAAAGAATGGAAACATTAATTTGGGACATCCGATATTAGTGATATTTAAAATGTATTAATATTTCCTGATATGAAATTGTAGACCTTGTAACAATTTCTGGCAGTAGAACAGTAATTCGGCTCCTTGTACCAAAGTATTGTTTATCATTTATTAAAACATTTTGTGGGTAATAATGAAGACATTTCTCTCGATCTTATTTTTGTTAAGGAAATATACTTAATAATGTATGTAAGTATATTATTAAAAGATGGCAGTGCATTCTCCATTGACAAAACGTACATTAAACTGGATTTGCATTGTTTTTTTGCTATAGTTCTTCTTCAGATACTTCTTCACATTTTAAAATATTTCTCTTTGAAAATAATGGTTTATAAGATCATATTATTTATTCGTACATAGTAAATAAGTGTTGTATTTATAAAAAACTTTTTTGAAAAATAGTTGCTAAGATTATTTTTATTACGCGGTGTACAACACAGCAAATTTTACAGCACATTACTGTTTAATTTGTAAAACGACTCTTTGTTTGTAACAAGCAATTATTGTAGACTTCGTGCTTATTATGAACATGAGTATAAATGAACAATTTTGTATGTTTCGTAAAACAATCCTTTGTAAAATAGAATATTTAATTTGCAGTGTTACAAGAAAAAATAAGCAGTCCCCAAAGAAATTATTTGTAAAAAGAAAAAATAATTTTTTTACCATTTATAATTGAGCGCGCGCGTTCTTAAAACATAACATCCATTAACAAACCAAATACATATTTACGTCAATATATATATATACATATATATAATATTGTTTACAAATAATAACACTTTTTTCTTAAATGACTCAATCCTCGATGACTCGAAAATATGCGTCGGAGCGAAACATGTTTACTACAAGAAAGCTTCATTTATTTTTCTTATTGATGACTTTAAACTATTGAATCGGTTTCCGGAACTGCTTTTCGCTTACTCACATTGTACCAAATTTTGAAATTCGGTTGCATTAAAGAACGTTGTGATAACTGTAAATGAAAATGAATTACAGTTAAAATTTTGAATTTTGTTACAAACGTTTTGGATTGCTTAGGCTCAGACCTATAATTCACACATCACATCTTGTTTATTACTGACAATGTTCTCTGTTTTAGTTTCTAAAACACATACTTGACACATTTTTTTAAAGTAGTAAACCGAGAATGTCAAGCTGTTTTTCGTATTTCTCTAACTTGTGAATGTAACTGCTTTCGTTAGCAGATTTTCATGCAATGGAAAATTCGATCATTTTGCTATATCTGGTCCTTAAGGCTGTTGTTGCCTGGTTGAGAATTTTGTATAGGGAAATACATGTTAGTGAAATTAGTTTTTTGTCGTTCCTGTTTAAGTTATATATATATATATATATGTATATATATATATATATATATATAACAATGGACGTTTTGAGTATAAAAATACGCGCTTCTTTGCTTTTGAAGCCTTTTGTTACATTACTGTATAGTCAGTTTTCTGAAAAAATCAGAAAACTGAATAATTAAATTAAAAATTACTCTAAGAAAAAGTTGTTATATGGGCCTCGATACAGAGTTTGAGAGTATCATTTCTCAAAACTAGGTTTTTATTTCATGTTCATATCTTTAAAATAGGATTTAAAAAAAACAGATTGTTATTAAAATGTATTTCCCTCTACCAAATTCTCAACCAGGCGACAATCTAAAAGTAGCATTTAACCCGTACCTTTTATTATTATGGTATTTCCAGTAACATACTGTGCAACGTGCTTGTTTCGAACTTAAAATTTACTTTGCAGTACGTGTGTCGTTTCTTCTACTTACGGAGTCCCGGAGGCGCTGAGTACATATACTTTAAATAATTGTCAGGAGGAATGGTTCCTAGTTATTGAGAGAGAAGGGAAGAGGGCGAAAAGAGAGGCAGCAAATTATGGCACGGATATTTTAGCGCTGGTGAGGGAGGAACCATTGACGCAACGAGAACGTTTTTTTTTTATAAGGAGGAGAAACTCACTTTCCACAAAGATTCAGAATCCATGAAATACAACATTANAATCCATGAAATACAAAATTAGTTTTACTTATGTGTAGTATTATATAATGAATTATATTTTAATGCAATCTTTATTAATACGCCAGGATGTTGGATTCAGAAATTCGCAGTACTTTCTGAATCCAACTCAACTGCACCACTGCCACAAAATGTCAGAAATATTAACACTAGGATATATTTATAGAATCACATTTATACAATCAGCCGTGATAGTTACAACCCCCATTATTTGTCTATGTGAGCTATATGGAAGTTAAAGTTATCATTTGGAATCAAACCATTCTAAAAGTTATACTTTTCCACAACACTTTTAAATTGCCCAAACACACGTCACTGATGGCACTCCCAGGACTTTTTGGTACGTAAGAAATTGAATTATACATTTACGTATAAAATGTANACACACGTCACTGATGGCACTCCCAGGACTTTTTGGTACGTAAGAAATTGAATTATACATTTACGTATAAAATGTATTGTTTGAACATTTTCTTTGTAGCTAATATTGTTTTCTATATTTGTGGTTTTGCCTTTACATCATTATAGCTTTAAAGCAGAGGGGCACGGGCTCTGGCGTACTCCCCTTTTGCACTTATGGGTGAATCGAAGTGGAGCTTGAGAAGCGACGGAATTTATAGTGAGAGAGATAAGGGAGAATCACGAGAAAACCCATCGACCAACGGCAACGTCCACCGCATTTCTGGCAAGTGAAAGCCTGCCTGTGACTATGCTAGGAATGGAAACCGATTCGCTGTGATAAGATGAAAATGGGATGACCACCACACCAGCGCGGACTTTGCTAGAGTGGAGTGGCGAGATTTGGGTGGCTCTTGAGTGCCGATTAGGGTGAAGCGAGATGAGTATGGAGCGGCACCGGAATGCAAGAGCAGGGAAACGGGAGATCCTCGAGAAAACCAGCCAACCAGCAACGTCGCCCGGCAAGATTCCTACGTGCGAAAATCAGGGAGCGACCCGGCCGTGAATCGAATCCAGTTCGCCTTACTGGGAGGCGAGTAATCTGGCCATTACACCACCGCGGCCCCCGACCTTGCTAGAAATGCCAAAATGTTAGAAGATCAGAGATGTGATGATTCTGGGTCATATTAATTCAAATAAAGTATGTTATCAGAAAAACGCCAATATTGGTGCTACAAAATCGATTAGTAGTAACTGAAGTAAGTAAAACCAAAAAGACGGTATCAAAACTTTTTAATCTAAATATTTTTTTTTAATGTTGCAAAGACCAATTAAAAAATTATCTAACAGCGTAACGATTCCGATTTGAAGAATTTACAACCTGGGTCGTTACGGGTGGCCTGATCCTGGGTTAATAAATTACCAATTGTTGTGAATATGTGGCGAAGGTAAGTTCTTTTGCCTCGTTTGTTGTTTGACTTTTGTCAGAATGGCTCAGAAAGTTTGGTATCTACTACCATGTAAAATGTTTTAGTCCCACTTTAATTTATTGTTTATTAATTTTTTGCGCGGTTGGTGAGATCCGCATCTTCTACGCACATCGCGGCGCGGAAGAACTATGCACACCCAGGGCAGAAGAANTCCCACGTAAGTCAAACACTGTAGCACTGATAACCTAGGCAGCATGCATTAAAATTTTCCAAGATTCCTTTATTTACGAACGTTTCTGTTTTACCAATAGGATTTAAAAAAAATTAATTTCCGTTGTTTAGTAAAACGAGCTTGATTCGTGGGTGTTTGTAAGACTTCTTAGAACACAGAAGCCATGTCCCTTGGCGAAGGTAAGTTCTTTTGCCTCGTTTGTTGTTTGACTTTTGTCAGAATGGCTCAGAAAGTTTGGTATCTACTACCATGTAAAATGTTTTAGTCCCACTTTCATTTATTGTTTATTAATTTTTTGCGCGGTTGGTGAGATCCGCATCTTCTACGCACATCGCGGCGCGGAAGAACTATGCACACCCAGGGCAGAAGAAAATTCTTAGTCCATTTGCCCCTACATCCCCTGCCTTTACACAGTGTCTGTTTTCTACTACACCACACATCGAATACTGGGTCATCTCTGTCCGCGCGGTAACGTGGCACAGGTTTTCGCAAAACTTTTCCCGGTTCCCGGATGTAGTTATATGAACTGCTAATACGTTAGTAAAGTAGCACGGTCTTCGAATAATTTACCCACATGGAAGACGATTCGGTATTGAACCAGGCAGTGTACTGTACCTGCCATAAATAGCCTTCCTGTGCGATAGTGTACATTGTTCAACCTGGGTCTGGGTGGGTTAATTTCCCAAATGGAGTAAGTACGTCTGAAACACCATCCAACACCCTCAAAAGCTTAACTAATTTTTCCTAGGTGAGGGAATTAAAATATGAATCAATTCNCGATACACAGTGTCTGTTTTATACTGCACCACACATCGCATACTGGGTCATCTCTGTCCGCGCGGTAACGTGGCACAGGTTTTCGCAAAACGTTTCCCGATTTCCGGATGTAGTTATATGAACTGCTAATACGTTAGTAAAGTAGCACGGTCTTCGAATAATTTACCCACATGGAAGACGATTCGGTATTGAACCAGGCAGTGTACTGTACCTGCCATAAATAGCCTTCCTGTGCGATAGTGTACATTGTTCAACCTGGGTCTGGGTGGGTTAATTTCCCAAATGGAGTAAGTACGTCTGAAACACCATCCAACACCCTCAAAAGCTTAACTAATTTTTCCTAGGTGAGGGAATTAAAATATGAATCAATTCTTTGTAATAAAGTGAAGGTTTTGCAAGGTTTACTGTATTAAAATTATTTCCGTAATATACGACAATCAGTTTTTCAAGCTCACCGACTTTCAAAATTGTTGAGATTAGTCACCACATGCATTTGTACAAAAACTGATTGGAGAAGAGAAACAAACGTCAGAAGAGAAGACAGGCGTTCTCAAATACCAAAGCTGTTAAAGAACATCTCTTGTCCATGAGCGTTTTAACTGAGTAGAGAAAATTTCACTTTCATTCTATATTTATTAAAGAATTTCCGTATAAACGATTACTTTTTTCTTTATGAATGTGCAGCACAGGGTTAAAACAATTTGTTATAGCTCTGTAACAAATGTTGCCCTGTTCCTCACATAATGTAAATTGTTATTCCGCATAATAAATACACATTATGTAATCTCCTTTTGGGAAATTTAAATATTTTTAAAGTCTTATTTTGAAATTACAACTTTTGCAAAAATCGTTATCTAATCCATGGATTTCCTCAAGTTTAAATATTACTTTTCCATTTTGACAGAAATTCAAAATTTTTGTACGCGTGAGTACTAAGTAAATTATTTATAGTACTTCCGTCTCTAACGACCTCGCTGTCAGCAAGACGTTAAGCCCTGCATACCTCTGGGCATGTAACATCAGGGCCAAAAAAAAACCCTCTAAATTAAAAAAACAACTTCTTACATAAAGGTTGGCAGTGAAGAATGTTTCGGAGTACAATCACTTCTAGATGAAATAACTAGAGACGTGCAAAATTGGCTTTATTATTTAGTGCCATGCTATTCTTCAGTACGCGATACACACTTCAGCAAAATTCGTAATTTCATTGGCTGCTGGCCTTCATCCAGACTCATTAAGGGCGCTATTTACCAAACGTAAAATTTCTATAGGAATATTAACAATTTAAAAACCTTGCAAATTTTTAGGTTTAATTTTTTTTAAACCAAACTTTAAAATTTACATTTCACAAAAAATAATATGTAAAAAAAATGTTTTCAAAAATTTTAAGTGGCCGTATTTCCTGAGAAAGTTGCGTGAAGTATTTTTGTTAAAAGGAGTTGTCTTAAAAATGAATGCATTGAAAAGGAATTTCTTAAACATTGATTCCCTATTTAAACACCGTTAGGTAGATCCTTTAACTGTGTGAAAGCGTTTCAAGAAATCGGTTGACTTTTTATTACGGGTTAAGAAAGTGCTATGGCATGCCGCACAAACCGCCGGCTAGTGGCAGAAGGGTGTGCAGCGCTTTGCAGTTTATTGTTGCCAGAAAATAACACAGGTACTGCAGGTTTGGGCTTGTCACAGTAAAGTGAGTACTTTTTTAAGCCTTCTCATTTGGAATTATAGTCCATAAATATATTTTATTGTAGCCTTAGACATTAACTTTTGGGTCCAGTGAAATACATACACTGTGTTTATTACTTACATGGCAATATTTATTTTAAGAAGTGGTGGAAGGATAAAAAAAATTGTCTGAGAGGAAATAAGTAACTAGGGCCTTAAAAGTGTCCACTTTACCGTGAACAGCTTATACGTATAAGTAACCAATATTACGATACCTCAGTACAAAATAGTTACAACTTAAAATATGCTGTTTTTTCAGGAGGATCGGTTTTGGATTAACCAAATGGCTTACTCGGATGCATTGTCACGCTACATTATTCCACGCAAAAATTTGGCCGTCAATATTTAGGTTGTAAAACTTTTACATGTAACAGAGTTTTTCTGTATTGCATAATTTAAAAAAAAATATTTTTTTAGTTGTAACACTGTTATAATTAGTTATCGATTCGAGTTAGTTCGGTACCTTACCTTGAATAACATCACTGGTGGCTCCAAGTGTTCTGCTCGTTGGGTTGGGATGACCAGAGTGTGACTTGTCAGGTCCTAGCGACTGTATTNTTAAAAAAATATTTTTTTAGTTGTAACACTGTTATAATTAGTTATCGATTCGAGTTAGTTCGGTACCTTACCTTGAATAACATTACTGGTGGCTCCAAGTGTTCTGCTCGTTGGGTTGGGATGACCAGAGTGTGACTTGTCAGGTCCTAGCGACTGTATTTATATTCAACGGTGGCGTCACTTGCTCTCGTACAAAACAAAAAAAACTCGTGGCACGGACTTTGTTATCTGTCCGCGCCCGGCGCGCGTAAACGTGACGTTTTGAAGCTCCGCGGGCGCAGTTGGACAATTTTTTTTTAACGTCAATGTTTTCGTAGCTGGCCGTCGGTAGATTACGCAAATGACGCCGCCTCGCGCGAAATCTAGATGCCGTTCGCAATCGATTGTCGGACACGTATACCGTGATTGGATGGACAGCACTCGTGTTTACGCTTCTGGCAAGCCAAGTTTCTGGAGTCTATTCCCGGTTTCTTCGCGCTTGTTGAATCAAACCTTGGAAAATATCACCCCACCTATAACGTGTTTGGTTGTTTTCTAAATANCGTATAACGTGTTTGGTTGTTTTCTAAATATCTTACCTACGCATCTCAAGCGTTTTACATTTCTGTTAACATAAAAGTATCTTGTTTCTAATTAAATAGAACTTTTATATATATTTTATCCATAAATTATATTTCATTTAAAACTTATAAAGGTTGTTCACGGTAAAGTGAGCANGGCAAGCCAAGTTTCTGGAGTCTATTCCCGGTTTCTTCGCGCTTGTTGAATCAAACCTTGGAAAATATCACCCCACCTATAACGTGTTTGGTTGTTTTCTAAATATCTCACCTACGCATCTCAAGCGTTTTACATTTCTGTTAACATAAAAGTATCTTGTTTCTAATTAAATAAAACTTTTATATATATTTTATCCATAAATTATATTTCATTTAAAACTTATAAAGGTTGTTCACGGTAAAGTGAGCANAAACTTTTATATATATTTTATCCATAAATTATATTTCATTTAAAACTTATAAAGGTTGTTCACGGTAAAGTGAGCATTTTTGAAAGTCCTGTTAAATATCTACTTGTACGTACATTCCGCTTACTTCTGTCATATGTAAAATTAGCATTGCCATGAGCCTGGTCACTTTATTCATACGTTGGTCAAGTGAAACTGCGAAATTATTGGAAAAGGAAATATTTTACCATGTTGCTAGTGCATACACTTTTATGCATTAAAAATACAGCAAGTAAAACAAATAATTT
Source organism: Clitarchus hookeri (assembly GCA_002778355.1). Lineage (NCBI taxonomy): Eukaryota > Metazoa > Arthropoda > Insecta > Phasmatodea > Phasmatidae > Clitarchus > Clitarchus hookeri. The sequence continues at coordinate 123,402 of NQII01004721.1, read as the reverse complement.
CGGTATTCTCAAACGTTTTCCTAACACTTTTAATTCAGCGCTAAGACATGGAACTACTTTCTCTTCGTCGTTACCAACTTCAGGGGCGGCGGCATTTTTCAAAGGATGATTTCAAAAGTGCTTATTTTATCGTGAACAACCTTTATGAATAAAACCAGAGAGAAAATAGTTGCGTTGGTAATGCTTATTAAGAATTTTTTCTTATGCAGTGTATAAATTAAACTGAGTGTGCACGAATGCGGTATTTTGTACCTTTGATGTAATTTTCTAGGCTTAGTTAATCTTTGTTTGCATGTGGCGGAGGAATATTCTGGAAGTAGAACTTTAGCAGGGCTTCGGAAAAGTGTGAAGTAACTGAGAATGGACAATACATACTCTAATCGTTGTTTTAAACTGTGTAATTACAGTAATATAATATGTTCCTTCATAAAGAAATATTAGTTTAAGAATCACTTGGAATTCCACAGTATTTTGAATACATATTAAGTATTATTATAAATTTAAAATACCCTGGAACTTAACGCACAAAACCCAACCAGGGTGTTAATTTTGTATGTCGCCTGGTAGTATGTGTAGCGTTAACAATAGAGAATGTATTAAAAAATTATGTCGTGCTTCTGATGGCTCCTATTTAATAAAAACATTTAAGATTACTTTAGTCCAATTGGGTGGTTTTTATCTTTCGTTTTGTCCACAAAGGCCAGTTTGTCAGTAGTGTGATAAATGCTGAAACGTGTCTTCTGAATGAAAGAGACAACATATTCTGGTACTTGAATACCCAAGTGCCTACACAGTGAAATATTTCTGTCCGCTTAACTGGTGTATTCTTGTTGATTTACATCAAACATTTGTGTATTTATAATATCGCATGTTTTAAGTTTAGAGCACTTTTTTTTCTTGCATGAGCAGAACGTGTGTGGACAATGGCAGAACTTTCGTTTTATTACCTACAGAGATTCGCTAAGCAACTCACAGAATCATGCCGAACGCCATTCCCGGGAGATCCACTAATTCAGATGTTTCCTAAAGACACGCTTGACTGTATCTGACACGAAAAAAATAGCATTTTCATTCTTTTTGATGTTTTCTGAGAATGGTTTTATCTGCTATCAGCATAAAATAAATGGGGNAAAAAAATAGCATTTTCATTCTTTTTGATGTTTTCTGAGAATGGTTTTATCTGCTATCAGCATAAAATAAATGGGGTTTTTTTTAGACGGGACTGCGAAAGTTATTGTGTTTCTTATAAAATACTGGGTTAAAAATGTTTAATTTGACTTTCAACAGTAGGTCTACAAAAATTAAAACTACCTTTGCAAGCAAAAGTTTAGACACTTTTTTCAAAAATATTTCTTTGAGATACTAAAACTTTTAAATAGAGTTTATGACGATTATAAGTATTATTTTTTATNTTTTTTCAAAAATATTTCTTTGAGATACTAAAACTTTTAAATAGAGTTTATGACGATTATAAGTATTATTTTTTATCTACGTTTTTGAGGTTACTGTGAATTTTACGCTTGCGGCTCGCAGACAATTCCACAACTAGGGCTGCGTCCCTTTGCAAAAAAAGAAAAAAAGTTAGACACCACTGCCTCTAAGATATTACGGATATTCTTTTAAAATAAATATTACAGATATATTTAGTCAGCTTCGATTTTTTCCCCAACAGATTTATATTACTCCTATCCCTTTACGATACAAGACCGATAACTAGAGCCCAGATGCAAATACCACAATTAAGCGTAAATACAGAGATCACCGTGGAGTCTAAACACGCAAGAGGGGCCGCGGAGACTGAGTGGCTAGACTGCGCGCCTCCCACCAAGGCGAACCGGGTTCAATCTCCGGCCGGATCACTCCCGGATTTTCGCAAGTGGGAATCGTACTGGATGATGCCGCTGGTCGTCGGGTTTTGTCGGGGATCTCTCTCTTCTCCCGTCCTTGCATTCCGGCACTGCTCCATTGTCACCTCTTTTGACCCTCATCGGCTCTCAAGACCTCGTTGTTAAGAGCCGTCCAAACAACTCCACTCCACTTTACACACTCTTATGACTTGGACTTGTTTTTTAATGCTAAATTGAAAAATGGCAGACTCTGTAGAAGTATAAATAAATCCAAGACAACGGGGACCTATATAGCCATCACTCTCGGAAAGGCATTTCATGAAGGAACTACACTTATTGCGCACTATTTGTCTATAATGTGCAGTTATGAATATTAGTCCTGTTGCTATACAATGTTAGCTATTTTGGACACTGCGACCGAGCATTTGCAGGTTGGTTAAAATATGTTGCATACCAAAAAATTAATAATTAAAAATTTTATTAAAAATTGTTTAACTTCTGATGCTATTTTCATTAAATGAAAAAATTACTTTATATATATATATTTTTTTTATAATTTGATGTCAAATCCAAAATTGTTCTGTTTTGCTGCAGCCATAATAACAAATACCAAATGAGTTGTAGAAATGAAACTATTTACAAAGTAAACATATTCATTGATCTACTGCGTGACACATTGTAGCTAATCCCCAAATAATAAGCCATATATACAAAAAAAAATGTTAAATATGACATTTTTTTTTTTGCAAATTTATAACTTTTTTTTTTCAAATTATTTAAGTGTTATTTGGTGATTAAATATAATAAGCCTGTGTCAAGCGGTAGCTCGCGGCATTAGTTTATGTTGTAAATATTTCATTTGTACAGATTATTTAGTATTTGTTATTATAGTTGCAGCATAACAGAACCCTTTTTTATTTGAAATCAAATTATTAAAAAAAAAAACAAATTGTGTAAAGTTACTATATTTGAGAAAAATAGCATCACATTCTATGCGTATAAGTTGAACAATGTTTGGTATAANTAGCATCACATTCTATGCGTATAAGTTGAACAATGTTTGGTATAAACATTATTTTTTTTATTTTTTGGTTGCGACGCTAGCGCTGTCGCGTTAATGTTTTTACCGCCATCTACTTCTGCGCGGTGNAGAACCCTTTTTTATTTGAAATCAAATTATTAAAAAAAAAAACAAATTGTGTAAAGTTACTATATTTGAGAAAAATGGCATCACATTCTATGCGTATAAGTTGAACAATGTTTGGTATAAACATAATTTTTTTTATTTTTTGGTTGCGACGCATCGCGACAGCGCAATTACAAAAATGGCGGTAGATGAAGACGCGCCACGTGTACTCTTTGCTCGGCTCGGATCCCTCTCCCTTTTCCTCCCCGTTCATCTTCCTTGCTTTCCCCTTCCCCTTTCGTTCATGACAATTTTTCATTGGCCAGGATAGTTTGCCGAAGTCTTTTATCGGCCGGGGCTCTGCCTATTCTGCCCGTTCGAAGTCTGCCACTTTCCGCAGCAACTTACGCAGCAATATCCTCGCTAGTACCCGATGGCTTAACCACTTGCACCTTCGTCCAGCAGTGGACAACTCCGACATCATTGTGTTACTGAGCTGACACAGTATCCCAGTTTTGCTACTGGGCGACGGGGCCGTGACACTAACCTTGCGGTTGGGTTTAATGTTTAATTTTTTTTTTGTGTGGCATAGTTGTGTTTTATTTTGGGTGTGCAATAATGCTAGGTCATTTCACAATTCTGGTTTCGGTCGCCCATCAAAATTACGTTCCGGCTTAACTACAGTGTCACGTTGCCGTCTCTCTCTTGTTTTAACGTGTCATGTTTGTCATTGTTAGCCGCCCAAGTATTTATGAGTATCCAATTTTTGCTGTCTCCACGACTTTATCGCTGGGCGTGAAATTTATAATACGTTGTTTGTTTTTTGTAATTATTAACGGTCGTAACCGTACTGGGTCTTACGCTACTGCCTCCCACCGTAATTATTTTTCCAACCTTTTAATTTTTTTTAAGTATTTTATGGAATGGATGCTTTACTGGGCAAGCCAATTGCTGCCCTCATTTTCACGAGTTTTTAGAGTCAAATGGGTGTTGTGTTACAATCAAAGAAAATGGAAACGTTTCTAATCAGCTGTTCAATATATTGAATTTTAAATGTGTAATTTTAAAAGGTTTGTTGTTTTGGAGCTAAAATGATATTTATAATTTTGTATTTTTCTTTTTTTGGTGCTCCTAGGCAAATACAAATAACTGTAATCAATTAAACAAATTAAACAAATTATTAACAACTGTGATAATTATTGCTGTTGTATATATTTTATTAGTGATTCTAAAGCTTGTTCGCCAATTCAAATTGTATTTATATATAATGAAGGGTATTGAAACGTGCTTTCTATTGTACATTATTTGCCAATCGTCACATGGCATCCAACACTCTTTAAGAAAAAAAAANGTATTGAAACGTGCTTTCTATTGTACATTATTTGCCAATCGTCACATGGCATCCAACACTCTTTAAGAAAAAAAAACTACCCGCTGACAAAATTCAGAGTCGTGCAAGCATCGCGGATCACATTATCTCCGTAATTAAGTTGNGAAAAAAAAACTACCCGCTGACAAAATTCAGAGTCGTGCAAGCATCGCGGATCACATTATCTCCGTAATTAAGTTGACTCTGGAGTTGTGGCGAAGCGAGAGCGGTTGCACGAGCTTGTATGAGCTGACGTGCACGGCGGTGTCGACACTGGAGATGTCTGGTGCAGCATGTGGCGAAACGTCGGCCACTGCAGCCAAGGTCGCACGGAATACCCTGATAACTACGCCAACGCCAATGACCGCCACTGCGTGTGATCGACCCTCATCTTGTCTAAGGAGCCTCGATAGTAAATACATTTTTTAACGCCTCAAACCCACGTCTGGCTGTAGAGAAGAATTCCAGCTCCGATTAAAAATAGCTTAAGCAAGCTTCGCGTGTGTCTTGTTCCCTCAGAATTTTAAGCGGTGACTACATGGTTTTAATACAACAATCTTTTTAGGAAATATACAAAATTCGCTACAGTTTAAAACATCATTTCAAAGAAGAATAAATATCATAAACAGAGGGATACTTAAAGCGACCTTCGCTGACTTTTGACAATCTTCAACGACCACATGTGTTCCAATAACCAAAATTATTAATTGGCGACAAAATATCGACTTTCATTTCTGTCCTGAAAAAAATATTTATATTAAAATGGTTTAATTTTTTTTTTTNATTGGCGACAAAATATCGACTTTCATTTCTGTCCTGAAAAAAATATTTATATTAAAATGGTTTAATTTTTTTTTTTTTTTAATGTTAAGACACGTGCTCACAATGTGACACGTATTACAACTAGAAAGGCCCTTGAACATGGCAGAAGTGTGGACGTTGTGTGAAGTCGTATGCAAAGTTAAAACANTAATGTTAAGACACGTGCTCACAATGTGACACTGACACGTATTACAACTAGAAAGGCCCTTGAACATGGCAGAAGTGTGGACGTTGTGTGAAGTCGTATGCAAAGTTAAAACAATATTATTCATTTATAAAACATTTGGACACTTGTTGCATACAAAATTATATACCCTAAACGTAAGCTCTTGTAATTTCACAACATGCACACAACTAGCATCCTCACGATACGACCGCCCAAGCTAGCTCTCATTTACTTACTGGGGCTGAGTGGGCGGAGCCTCGAGACGAGGTAGTTACAAGCGAGGCCTCGATCCAAACTCCGCGGCCTCCAGCCCGTAATTTGAACGTGCGAAGCAGCCTCCGCGAACTTCCTCAGCCTCGTTAATGGGGCTGCCTGCCTACAGTATATGCAAGGTTGCTTCCAACTTTTCTGAAGCCCTACTTAAGTTCTACATCCAGGATATTTCTCCGCCGCATACAAACAAAGCTTGACCAAGTCTGGAAAATTACATTAAAGGGACAACGCACCGCATTCTTGCGCAGTCTGTGTAATAATATTTTGCATTAGAACTATTTTTTACTAGGTGTTACCAACATACCTTTTTTATCACTGTTCTTACTAGCATTAATTATAAATTAAATATTACAATTTATAAATAGAATATAAGTTAAAGTACAGTTTAACCAAAAATTATATACACACCTTTATGTTAACACAAGTATAAAAGGTTTGTGATATGTGACATATTTAGGATACAAAAAAACACGCCATATATAAAGTTATTTTTTAAAGATTTGATTCAAAAAGTGAGAGGAAACTGCGAACTATTAAAGCAAAAGGAAGAAAGAAAATATCTTAATGTACAAAATACTATTGAGTAATATATTGTAATATTTATTGATTAAAGGAAACTACGACTTAACACTGTTTTCAGTGTATTTAATCATGAACAACATAGTATATTCGCGGTGTCTGCACACTTTTTGAGTCAAACCTTTGAAAAAACATCCAGTATGTGACATGTTTGGTTGCTTCTCAAATATGTCATGTATCACAACCGTTTTATACTTGTGTTAACTAAAGTACCTGGTTTTTGGTTAAATTTAGCATTTACTTATATTTTATCAATAAATTATGATATTTCATTTCAAATTAATATGAATAGAGTCAGGGAAAAAATACGTGTGTTAGTAATGCTTAGTAAGAAATAGTTTTTATGCAAAATATTATTACACTGAGTAGGCACGAATTCAGTGCATTGGCAGCCTGGAGTAATTTTCTAAGCTTTGGTTGTATGAGGAGGAGGAATATCCTGAAAGTATAACTTTAGCAGGACTTCGAAAAAGTTGGAAGTAACCGTGAATGGAGTATACCTGCAAGGACGTCATTTGCGTATCTGAGGCCAAGAAGTGCAAATGTTCTTTGGGTATGGGACTTTAAGGGGCCCGCCTTACTGAACTGAAAATTGTTTGAAATACAGTTTTTTTACGTGTACCTAATATGCTGATCTATGATAAGAACACACGCTTCAGACTATGTCTGTCGATTACTTTCAAGACCACACACAAATTAGAAACATCATTTCGGAGCATTCCAACATAACTGAAAAAGTATTTTTTTAGCATTGTATCTCAAAATATTTGTGTCGGATACATAAAATAAGTACTCGGGGGGGCTGCATTGAACTTTCCTGTTGACGTCCCTTAGGTGTTCGTAGCACGACGAGAACACTGCATGAGAATTCAGAGTTCTGCGCGNTGAACTTTCCTGTTGACGTCCCTTAGGTGTTCGTAGCACGACGAGAACACTGCATGAGAATTCAGAGTTCTGCGCGCAGCGTAATATTTAAAACGAAATAAATTGTTACCTTGTATTGTTTAACTGGATCCCTCCCGTAATGGAAAAGTCCACGTGAGACTCGGCTAGTCTATCACCATGGAACCTGACGCGTCTTTCTCTCTTTCTCTCTCTCTCTCTCTCTCTCTCTCTCTCTCTCGGCTAGTGTTCTGCGCCATCCTGTCGGCCGGGTCGAATGTGTTNCTCTCTCTCTCTCTCTCTCTCTCTCTCTCTCGGCTAGTGTTCTGCGCCATCCTGTCGGCCGGGTCGAATGTGTTCCGCTACTAGTGTTGTGAGTGTTGGCTGTACTATGAATGTGATGGCTTCTTTTCAGTCGGTTCGTAAGTAAGTCGTTTGCTATTCTGTTGTACTGACCAGGATGGCCTGGTCTTGTCTAGCATCGTTTAACACACAGCGTACAGCGCCCGATGCTTGTGTAATATGTGATTGCATTGGTTGATAAGTGGTTACAACTATTTTCCTTTACATGTTGTTCTTTNGCCCGATGCTTGTGTAATATGTGATTGCATTGGTTGATAAGTGGTTACAACTATTTTCCTTTACATGTTGTTCTTTCATCCGTTCGCATCAGTGTGTGGCAGTGTTCACCTTATCGCACCTGTGCTTCTCGACTTAGCAAAAGTATTTTTTTTTTTTTNTAATCCGTTCGCATCAGTGTGTGGCAGTGTTGACCTTATCGCACCTGTGCTTCTCGACTTAGCAAAAGTATTTATTTTTTTTTCGAATAACGTGACACACAGCACTCTATGCTCGTGCAATATACACTGGTTGTTGGGTGCTTATAACTGTTTGCTTTGATAATAGTTTTTTTTTAGATCTGTTTGCATTGGCGTGTAGCAGTGACGTATCTCTTGCGTGACTAACGGTTTTAAATATGTATTGTTTTGTGGCAAGCATTGTAGTAATTTTTTAGATTAGTCCTAGTGATCATTCGTTCTTTCTCATGTTGGCATGCATTCTAGTTTTGCTAAAGTCCTTGGCATGATAGCGACACTGATTTCACTATTATCAACTGTGGTTCCGTAGGTTTTTTTTTTTTTTTTTCATATATTGTAACTTGTTATGATATCATGATCGTGATGTACTTGTGTATATGCCAGTCCTTCTTTATTGTATGTTACGTGACTGCTTTTTCATGTACAGTACGATTTCATATAATTTACACTCGGTTTCCCCGACCCTCGTGTTAGGCTGATGGTGTTATTTATATTAACGCGTGCATATTTTAATGTAACCTGCGATTACGTATGTTTTGTTATCCGTGCAATTGTATACCCCTTTATTTTTATTTATGTGGCTTGTTGCTACGGATTACCAATGCTAGCGTTGTTTCGGGTCGCCGGCTCTTGTGTTGAACTGGTGGTNCACCGACCCTCGTGTTAGGCTGATGGTGTTATTTATATTAACGCGTGCATATTTTAATGTAACCTGCGATTACGTATGTTTTGTTATCCGTGCAATTGTATACCCCTTTATTTTTCTTTATGTGGCTTGTTGCTACGGATTACCAATGCTAGCGTTGTTTCGGGTCGCCGGCTCTTGTGTTGAACTGGTGGTGTTAGCTTATATTAATATATAGGTATTTTACCGTTACCTACGACTATGCACATCATGCACGCACCGCAATTGTATATATCTTGCTTTTTTCGCATATAGTTATTTGTTGTATGTTACCAACGCTAACATATTTTTATGCAAATATTTATACATTATGTATATAACCTGGATGTCGTAGGGCGAATGGAGGCTAACTGTCGCTCAGGGGGATCCGAGTTGGAAGACACCTGCGGTAGCAGACAGCAGGGCCGGTGGTAGGCGATTGTCGAGTGCGTGCAGGCCGATGCGTATGTGTGTGCTATTTCAGATCCTACACTCCTACATGCAGAGGTAACTTTGCAACGCACTTGAATGTATATCTTTATTTTCTTTACATGCGTTGACAGTTGTTAACTGTTCCCCAACTTCAAAGGTCTGGAAATGCTTCCCAGCAATGTTTATAATAGGGCTTAAGGTCTACTTGTCCTTTTATCCTTGATTGCAGTCGGACGTGTACTTGTCCCTACCACCCTGTTTGTCATCGGAGGTGATGCCAATTATATGAATTTGGTTACTATAGCTTGTGTGTATGGGAAATTGCAGCCAACTATGCTTATACGAATGGCTAAGGTGTACTTGACCCAGCGGTCGTTTTCGTCGGAAGTGATGGCTATGTTATGAATTTGGTGACTATAGCCTCGGTGGGTGGGAATTGGTAGCCAACTATGTTTATATAAGGACTTAGGGTGTACTTGACACCACCACCTTATTGTTTGTCGGCGGCGATGCCTATGTTATGTATTTGACTACTATAGATTCGGTGGATGGGAAATGACAATCCATTTAGCTTATAAGATGCCTTATAGTTTACTTGACCCTACCACCTTGTTCTTTATCAGAGGTGATGTTTATGATATGAATTTTGTGCCTATAGCGTCGGTGGGTGGGAAATGGTGGGTGACTATGCTTATAAGTGGGCTTAGGGCGTGCGTGACCCTGCGGCCCATTTTATTGTCGGGTGCGATGACTATGTTATGAATTGTTATGACTATCTTACACAGTTCGGAAATTACAACCAACTATGGTTATAAGTGGGTTAAGAACATGCTAAACCCTGAGGCCGTGCTCGTCGTCGGGGGTGATTTCTATGTTATGAATTTGGTGATTGCATCTTAAAAGGTTCGGAAATAACAGCCAACTATGCTTATTAGAGGGCTTAAGACCTACTTGACTCTGCGGTCCTTTTCGTCGTAGGGAGGGGGTGCCTATGTTATGAATTAAGTGGCTGTATCTTAAACAGTTCGGAAATTACAACCACTATGCTTATAAGTGGGCTTAGGTCATACTTTTCCCTGCGGTCCTTTTAGCCGTAGGGAGTGATACCTATGTCATGAATTTGGTGGCTGTATCTTAAACACTTTGGAAATTACAGCCTTCTATGCTTATAAGTGGGCTTAGGGGATACTTGACCCTGCAGCCATTTCCGTAATCGGGGGTGATACCTATGTTATGAATTCGGTGGTTGTATTTTAATGGTTCGGAAATTACCACTGACTATATTTGTAGATGGGGTTGGGGCTTACTTGACCCTGCGCTCCTTTTCGTCATTGGGGGTGATACCTATGTTATGAATTTGGTGACTGAATTTTTAACGATTCGAAAATTACAGCCATCTATGCTTATAAGTGGGTTTTGGGCATACTTGACAATACTGCTCTTTTCGTCGTTGGGAAATTACAGCCAACTATGCTTATAAGTGGGCCTAGGACGTACTTGACGCGCTTGCTGTGTGACTCTAGGCTAGCGTCCGTGGACAGACTTCGCTCCGTGTCGTGCATGTGAAACGACAGAGCATGAAATTCGTCCCTGCCAGGATGCCAGGTCAAAGGTAACCAGAAGGAGTATGAGCAAACCAAGATGGAATGACAGAGCATGAGACTCGTCCCCACCAGGACACCAGGTGAAAGGAGACCAGAAGGAATAAGAGAAACCCAAGGTGGAATTGCAGAGCATGAGACTCGTCCCTGCCAGGATGCCAGGTGAAAGGAGACTAAAAGGTATATGAGAAACCCAAGGTGGAATGACAGAGCATTAGAATCATCCCCGTCAGGACACCAGGTGAAAGGAGACCAGAAGGTAAATTATAAAATCAAGGTGGAATGACAGCTTGGTACTCGTCCCCACTAGGACACCATGTGAAAGGAGACATGAAGTAATATGAGCAATCCAAGGTGGAATGACAGAGCATGAGACTCGTCCTCCACCAGGATGCCAGGTGAAAGGAGACCAGAAGGAATTTGAGACAACCTGCGCATATGCCAGCCCGTAGGCACGTCCACAGCCAGCAATCTGGTGTCGGTGATTGACGTATGAGATATTAGCATATTCACTGTTGGCGGCATTAGTATATGCGAATCCGGAAGGAATAACAGAAAACCTCGCTAGCTCGCGATTAAAATTTTATTGTCTGTTGAGTGCGTAGGCTGATGCGAGTATTTACTTTATTTATTGGCCTAACCATGTAATGTCAATTTTTTTTTGCGATTACAAGTTTATTCTTGGCCGACTGCATAGGCCGATGCGAGTATCGCTAGACTGGCGACCCAAGGGTGGTCTGATCGAAAGTGCACGTCTCCGCAATATTTGAGTTCACAAGCAACAGCAACTAAAAACATTCCCTGCACCCTCTGGCGGCCACAGTTTTAACTCACCTCCCCAATGCTAGCGCACCCCTGTTGGTGACGAGTAAACCTACTCATATGCACAAAATGGCCGCGCCGATATTAGCGCTCCTAGCCGTGAACTGTAGAACTTCAAACACTCTGGTGGAGAGCGCGAGAATCAATGGAAACCCCCCAAGGGATAGAATGGACGGAAACAGGAAGGAATAATAGAACGCGAGAAAAATAAAAAACAAGAGAGAAATATAAAGGAGACATGGAGGAATATGAGAAACACACCCCCCCCCCCCCCCCCCCCCCAAANTACGTGAAGGAATGACAGAGTGTGAGAAAAAATTAACAGTGGAATGACAGAGCGGGAGAAAAAAGAATCCGAATGCAAGAATATGAAGTGCCGAGTTGGAATGATTGACAAGGAGGGAATAAAGGGAAATTCCAGGGGGGGTGAAGGGAAATCCAAGATGACAGTTGCTGATGAGGAACGACAGAACAGGAGGTTTCCACGAGACGTCATCCAAGATGGCAGCCATGGCTTCCTGGCTCCCTGCCAGGACACCAGGTTGCGCAGAACCCCCATTTTCTAGCTACTGCAGATTGTTTCAGCTTCGTTGGACGAATAAAGATCAAGGGTCATCGTGCTGGCAGCAGAGTGTGTGCTTGTTTTTACGCCAGGTTTAGCAAATTTGAGTGTTTTAAAATTTGGAGTGTTGCTGCCTTATCCACGTCAAGACTGTAGATGAGTTTATCCAAAGCAAAGTTATGAACTGTCTTTACATGATGCTAAATTTTATTTCTATCGAAAGAAAATTCTTTTAAATTTTAATTTTGTGATTTAACTAAACTATTTTTAAAACGAATTTTTAGGACAATTTTANGAAAGAAAATTCTTTTAAATTTTAATTTTGTGATTTAACTAAACTATTTTTAAAACGAATTTTTAGGACAATTTTAATTAAACGGATGGTTATCAGTAGCCAGTTAAACATAAATTTTCAGGAAACTCGTGTCAATGAACTGGAAGTTAACGTTTGGTTTTACGTTGGAGAAAGCAGCAAAATCCAACAGCGGTATTTTAACACTTTGATGACCACGTCCAAGTGTAGACTGGGCGATGTTAGTATGACCATTTCTCAGTCTTGAAGACGATTCGCACCAATATATGTTCACTGCATGTCGCTAGCCGCTATGGCCAGGATAAAAATCACTTACTTACGAATCTGCGATCAAGCTGAAAACGAAATATGAACATGCTCATTCACAAGCTATCACCGGTGGTACAGGACAGTTTTCAGAAAATCCAAACTTCGCAAATCAAAAACCTTGATGAGTATTGACTAATTGAAATTAATTTTTAAACCCATAAAAACAGGTGAACCGACCAAATTGATTACAGCATCTTCATTGATAATAAAGAACTCGTGCATCTGACCGATTAAGAAAAATTTTATCTGAGTAATGTGAATTACGAGGCCAACAAAAAAATCTTCAAATAAATAATTGTTAACATAATTAAACCTGTATCTGCCATAGCCATTAAGATTTGCAAAGAAAAACTTATAATAATGGTTAGCAGAATAAAATTTNAATTAAACCTGTATCTGCCATAGCCATTAAGATTTGCAAAGAAAAACTTATAATAATGGTTAGCAGAATAAAATTTCTTTGGCACTGAGGTACTCCTTACGCAATGTTTGGTCTGTTTTCTTCGTAATATAAAACCGGTAAAACAGAGTAACTTTTTGCACATTTTTTGTTTGGAGGGGTCGGGAGTAGGAGAAAAATCTTCGCGTGCAATNCGGTAAAACAGAGTAACTTTTTGCACATTTTTTGTTTGGAGGGGTCGGGAGTAGGAGAAAAATCTTCGCGTGCAATGCAGTGCTGACCTGTGGGAATTTACGTGTCCTGGTCTCGCCTGTGCTGAAAACCATTTTTAAATTCAAGTCTCCGTGCAGGCCGTCACCATGCAAAACCTCTGCATTCAAAAACGTCTATGCGTAAGTATGCGTAACGAACCTCCGTGTTGATGGTGCTTGGAGTAAGAGTACAAATAATAGCTCCTAGCGTTATATATCGCAGGTAGTGATGTGATGTAAGAGATTGGGACTGCACTTAACATTAAAGATTTTGGGGTAGGTAGGTCTTAACGTCACGTCGACAACGAAGTCATTAGAGATGGAGGACGTTGCTCATTGAAGCAGGAACGAGGAAGGAATCGGCCATGGCCTGCAGTAAGGAACCGTCCCAGCAATCGGTTGGAGTGATTTCCGGAAACCATGGAGAACAGAAATTAGGATGGTCTGGACCGGGAATCGAACCCGGGTCCTCGCGAATGCTAGTCCAATGGTTTACGGCTCCGATGAGTGTGAAGCGACGTGAAAACTGAACAGCGACGGAATCCAGTGGCGGGTGAAATAGTAGTGTCCCGGTAAAACCCATCAGCCGTCGGCCTCACCGCGAATAGAACCTAGTTTGCCGTGATGGGAAAGTTTGATCACCGTACGACTGCGACACCCGTGTGGTGCAGTGAAGTACTTCTTGCGGCTGGAGTTGTCAGCAGTAAATGCACTTTCTTGCTTTGGGCACCGGATTATCGCGAGTGAATTCCAGTCCACGTGTGCATTACGTCAGAAGTGATAAAAACAAGTTGCAGTGAGCGTTCAAATGTTCATATTAGTATCTGAAGTAAACGACAACGGAAGAGAATACGTGAAATTGCTCAAGTGACTGCAGGAAAATTAATTCATAGCAGTTACTTAATTCTTTTCTAACGGAACCGATTTTGGTATACTAGACCTTTGACTATTAAGATATTTATTATTGTGTTTATATATTTATAATTTTTTCTTCATTCAATACGGATTTGTATATAAAAGTTTCGTTGTTAATTTGAGTACAAATTTATACATAACAGGGGAGTAAACAGTTATGAAATAATGGAGTCTTATGGACCCTTGAGAATTCGATATTCAAACGCTTCCTCATTAAACGTAATATTTATTTGCTTCTATTGCAGCTTCGTTTCGGAGCAGTGATGTATTTCCGTGCTGTACCAGCGAAGGGTAGAAGTCGATGCGTTGATGAAGTGCATAGTTTAACACTTGCGCGTGCTTAAAATTCACGATGGCGTCGGCTGTTCTGACGTGCAGGAAACGCTGTCGTCTCGCTCTCTATTAACTTCTCTTTTTCTCACTTCTTTCTCACCCGCTTCCTCGGAAGAATCCTGAATTATGGCTCTGAAGAATTACTCGTCGTTAAAAATGACGCTTACGTCCTGCTGCATGAAACCGGTGCTACAGAATTCCCTACTCATCGCGTCACTTCCCGTGGTGTCCTCGGTACTGATTAATATTTGAAAGCACAGAAAGGTCAAACACGAAGTGACGTCATTATTACAATGAGCTCCGAGTCGCTGGTGGACCTGCTGGCAGCTTATAAATGAGGCCTACCGGAGGTAGGATTGCAGTCGTTTCCGACCAAGCATTCTCGCTTTACGAACGTTATACATAGCTTAGTGTGCACGTCGACCGAAAACATATTTGCAGTCAGTTATTGATTACGAAGGATGGCGTCGCAAGTTTCTCTGGTTCAATCAGCAAAACGTGGTTATACTCTGTTTTTTTTTTTTTTTTTTTTTTTACACTTTTTCGAACAAAGCTTTGAAAAAGCAGTTCATGTATGACATGTTTGATTCCTAGATATGGCATGTATCGCAAGCGTGTTATATTTCTGTTAACATAACCGTAGCTTATTTTCATGAGATTGAAGTTTTACTTTTATTTTATACGTATATTATAATATTTCATTCATAGTTAATATGAATAAGAACAGGTAGAAAATATATATGTTGGTAATGCCTAGTAAGAAATAGTTATAATGTAAAACTTTACTCAATTAAGTGCGCACGAATGTGGGGCGCTGTCCCTTTGGTGTAATTTTCTAGACACTGTTAAGTTCTGTTTGCACGATGCGGAGGAATGTCCCGGAAAGAGAACTTCAGCAGGGCTTTAGTAAATTTGTAAGTAACAAAAAAAAAAAAAAATAAATAAAGTGACTGCTCACAAAGAATATCTGTGGTCGGCACTGTACAGAACAAGGCATCAGTGGCCAGTTTTTTGACCGTCTTCCTTGTGGAATATCTGATTTTCTTAAGTTTATGAATCTCCCGTTAGTGAATAGTCATTGCTGACATCAACGAACAGGCATCACATTGTTCGTTGGTTGCTTGAATCATTCCTGACATAAGTAAAGCTAACTATTGCAAAAATTGAGATCGTAAATAAATCCAGTACTTAAGGTGACCACCTGGTCAAAGGTATTTTGCACGTCTGAGGCCTATAAGCAGGGGGGGGGGAGCGCTAGGGGCGACCGAGAAATGAGAATTAACTCTCTCATCGCCCCTATGCCAAAGCACTTAACTGGTACGCGGTCTTTCCGTAGGTAACGCGCCTCTATAAGACTTTCAGCGCGGAGACCCTAACATTTTATCACGTAATAATAAAAATATAGGTTTGATCCACGTCCCTATTCCTTTTTTAATATTATGTACCGGAATGTTCATATCTAAAAATTACCGTGCAAACACCCGTGTGAGCCATTTTCACTATCACAAAAACACGCTTTAGAGGGAAATGGAGGAACTGAAAAACGCATGCAGACGCGTAACGTTTCTTAAATGCAATTCGTAAGCAGACGTCACTAAGACACGTTGGGCGGTTTTTTTAATAAAACGTTTTCTGCTGGAGCTCTGCACACCGTTCGCCGGCCTACGCAGGCGGCCACATTGGGTTAATTAGACAGTGAACCGCGGCCGTAGAAGACAGGTCTGGACACAGCTTGAAAAGTTGACGCCCTTGTTGACCCATTTAGTTCATAAACCCAACCACAGGGTGCAGCAACCAAAGTAGTGCTCTTTCACATGGCAAGCATAGGGAGGGGAATTACAATTTTTTCTAAAAATGGGAAAATGACTTTTATATCTCTATGGTATTATCCCTTCACCAGCAATGCTAACATCACCAGTTTGGTACAGCGCTTTTGCGGCTAATTCATGAACTGTGTGCGTCACTAAGGGCGTCAACTCGCTAACATTGTTAGATAGACGTGTGTCCAGGCCTGTCTTCTACGGCCGTGCGGTGAACCTTTGGGTGTCCTCTCCGTATATAAAGTATAACCCAAATACCCACGTATACGAAGAATAGCAGAAAAGAGCAATTGGAAGTCTCACTGTCACATATGACTTAAGAGTACGGAGGAGAAATAGCTGCTTAGTCTGCGAACTCCAGCCGCACACGCCAGACGCAAAATGGCGTCACTGGCCAGCGGAATGTCGGAACGCTGTCCGCCAATCAGCCGGCAGCTCACTCAGCCTATACGTCATCTTCCGCAGCACGCGGTGGTCAATAAGGCACAAGGCCGGTTATATAATGGGCACGTCCACATCAAAGGAACCGCCGCACTATTTTGCCTCCACTGTGTACTTACCTCACCTAATCTGTGGTACTGAGACATATCCGTAATGAAACGTGTGTGTTTGCAAGGTCAGTCGTGCCACTTGGGTCTCCACGCACGTCAACTTACTTCACTGCCGTATACGCACTGCTCTCCAGTCAGGAGTAGGTTATTGAAGGCGAGTTGTTTGACCACATCATAGACGTCCCCTCCCGTGCACAGTTGCGTCTGATTATTGGGGTGTGACGTGACGAGTCCTTGAATTTCGCAGGCTCATTTATCTTGTGAGCAGCGACTGATAATGATAATTTGTTTGCAAGTAGGTAACTGTTTGTGTGTGATTTCAAGGTGTTCATAAAAACCGCAAATATAAATTTAATTCAAAAAATTATTTAAAATATTTTTTGAGAAATGAGCTTACATGAAATTTTATTAAATTCTCTCAAAAGTTGTATAAATGACGTCACATAAAACATTGGATATCCATATATATATACTCTCTTTTTATGGTCGTTTTCTCCGAAGGACAGAAAGGTAGGGAACCAAACAGAGACAATATAAAGCTAGGGGTTGCTTTTGCACGTGACTTCAGTTAATGTTTAATGCATGTACAGGCAATGGCAAAATTCAGTGCCCGTGCCCCACCTTGCTCGTGAGCTTTATCGACAAAAGTAACTCCAGAAGAAATTTATGTATTATCAGACCGCATTGTTTACAGTTGAGCATCACAATTGCGTCTAACAAGCTTACAAAAGAAGTTCAATGTTTCCGTTCAACTTCCATACACTTGGCCGCACGCTTATTAACCGCACGTGTTGCTCTACGTAGCTGCATGCATGATACACGCAAGTAGTTCCTCACGTGTTTGTGCAGTCTTTGGTAAACAATATCCTTCATCCATCCCCATACGCAATAATCTAGGCGTTTCAAATTTGTCCAATTACGCTGTAAATATTGGGAATAGGGCCCACATTTATATGACTTATTTTGCTCCAATGATGGAAGTAATAAGCCCTATGAGTGGCGGTAACTCCTCGTGAATCAACCTATATACTGACTGTACCACGTTGTAGCCACATGTCATATGTCTGTCGCTTTTAGACTTGCGCCAAAGTAAAGCAAACGCGGTTTACACCCTGATCCTCCAAACTGGTCTTGCCTGCCAGGATTTAAATATGTAACGAGTTTGACAGTCGATGACATTTCACCAAAGCTGCTGGTAATCCTTTTTCATTACTACACAGATGCAGGGGTCGCTTGTACGTGACGTAAGCGTGTACTATCTAGTAATTGATCAGCCGCTGCGTGGGTTGTGGTCTGTCACGAGACTGCTTTAACAACTGGCGAAAATGATTTAGTATTTATGTTTCTGACGAGGTCTTATACGTATTTACTAACATTATTTCTGTAATGTAATTAATGGTTGAAACTTATAATAGTATATCAATGTCAAATTGCAAAAGTAAGCCAACGATTCTGTTTCAGATAGTCTGTGAAAATGTTGAATTCCTGAGACATAAAAATCACAGTATATTTTGTACGTATAATTGTAGTCTACGTTAATGCTTGATATACTTTTCGAGAAGTTATAAACCACATTTCATTGCCGTTGATATACTGGGATGCGCATGCTATTTACACGACTGTTGTGTCGCTTACTTCATTAACTCGACATATTTCTCGTAAAGCTAGTCGCTTCCTAAGGATTTTTTTTTTTACGTTGGCGGGAATAATATGGACCTGTTTGTGTTGCCATCAACGCTTTATCTCCATATATCCTTCCTACCCCTTGCCCTTGTAACATACCTGCGCCCTCCCACCCCACTTTCCATAACAAAAAAGAAGAAAAAAAGTTTGGAATCACAAATGAAGCGGTGCGGCCCCAGCAGACAGTTTATCGCGCCGTAATTTCTCCCGCCTCCCGACGTACCAAAACGTTTCAGTTAGATATCGAGTGTGAAGATCTCGTAAAAAGGTTGTTTTTTCCCCTGACCCCTCTCTCCTTCCGTTCTTTCTCGGTCTCTCCCTTGGTCCCCTACCTGCGTACGCGTTTTACTGTAAAACATTTTAGAAGTTTCTTTCCCCCTGTGTCTCCCGCTCATGGGACTCGGTCCTTGCCGGTATTAATATGCAGATGTCGGGCTCGGCACGGCCCGGCGCGCGAGCAAAGTGAACCCGACAGAACGTTGTGTAAGTTATATATCGTCTTGATGATGCTCGTACTGGTGTCTGGTGCCTCTTCCGTAACTTTCCATTTGATGCCCTCACAATTGCAGTTAAGGCTCGGCTTCACCCCCTTTGCAGAAATTCTTCGTTTTCGCGTCATCATTACGTATTTATATTTTATTAATAAATTCTCGACTATTTACAACAAGCAGATATCGCACAATTAAAATTAGGCACAAAAATATTAAACAACTCGTAAAATGTACATTTTCTATAGTCTTACGTTGTCGGTAATTTCTATGAATCCGTAATTATGACCCGAAAACCAAGAATTTCTGCAAAAGGGGTGAAGCCGAGCCTTAACAACTGCAAATTTCGATGTAATAGTGGACATTATTACTATTTTTAATGCTTCTTACGCGTCACAGTAGACACTATCCTACTACTTTTAGGAACGTATTGTTTTATTTTTCATATTTTAACGATATTATTACTAGAATGTGTAGACTTTTCATAATTTTAAAATAACAGTATCGGTTCTCAATTTCGTATTCTCAATTTTTAAAAAAATATTGGAAAAAAAGCTTTCAGTCTTTATTAGTCTCAGTTTGATTGTCTTTGGGCAACCCAGTCTTACGCCATTGCCACGCACCTTTACATTAGCACACTACTCCTTTCGGAGGCTTTTTTAAACATCGAAAGCTGAATTTCGCCATTAATACTAGCTCGCTGCCAGAACCAACCAAGGTGCGTGTATGGCAAATAGATATCATGTATGGTGTAAGTAGTGCCTGGAACTGTACGATCCTTCCTACTCCCACTGTTAGAATCAGCGGAAAACTCCTGCTATGTAAGATAATCGTGGCTAAGCCATCGAGTTGTGCATAACTTCTCCCATAAAATAATGGTATCTGTCGCATAAAAAAACTTTGCGGGTTACGTCATACCCCGTGCAGCAGATTCCACAAATGTGCAACACGTAGAGGATTTTTTTTTTTTTCCAACTTGTAGTGAAAGAGTTACTGCTTGTTTCACGGAATCAGGAGTTGCAAAGCGTGCGATTAACGTACCTGACATACTCACGGGGCATGGCGTGTTCGTTTCAATTCCAAACAAATATTGACGCACTTACTGAATATGCTCGTTGTTGTTAACTGGGAACTATCAAAAACCTGCTCAGGGTATACTTTTGTGACCATTTTGGAACTTATTCTCCTGCGTCGTTCCCAACCTTGCTTCGAGCATGGGCGTCAGTAAATCGATCAATATACAGGATGATTCTAAAATCATGGGACAAACATTGATGGGTGGTAGAGCTCACTAAAACAAACAATTATTGTATAGGAATATATGGGCGGAAGTAACGTGTTGAGGCACAAAAATAATAATTACACATGAAATGCAACACAATGTTTATTTAAAACGTCGCCTCTAAATGCCTTTTTACAGCAATGTGTATAATAATTGCTCAAAATTGCTACCACCGACTGTAATGCAAGCTTGGTAGCATCGGTGGAGTGATTGGCGAACAGATTCAAATACGCCGGGTATTTCACGCATGCCACCATTTTCAGCTAATCATGCCAAATGTAGAGGTCGCCAAGCATGCGTGACTGTTAGTGGATGCATTTCCAGCAACTGTTTTAACATTTTCTGTACGGAATCACTCATTAAGTATGCTGCTAATGAACATTTAATGTTTCCGTTAATGTGTTATGTTTTTGTGTTTGTGCCTCAACGCGTCACTTCGGCCCATTTTTCTCCTATACATTTATTGTTTGTTTCAGTGAGCTCTACCACACCTCAATGTTTGTCCCATGATTTTAGAATAACCCTGTATGCAACTAAGCACAGCGAATTTTTTCAAAGCATGATATCGGAAATGTTTAGTTAACTTGAGCTGACTTTAATACTCTGCACCTCGGCACTTTTTGAATGCTCTAGCTAAGACACTGATTTTCAATTACGCCCAGTTGCACCAGTAACTGTCTTGGACTGAGATTCTACGAACCTGGCTCAAACGTGATCTTCAGTCGTATCCGAGTTCCAATGTACAAGGGTTCCATCAACGCGACTGGCCGAGTTCCGATGGTCGTATCCTGATCGCAGTTATCAACTAGGATTTGAATGAAACGCTGTTTCTAATAGGCTCTCATTTTGTGGCGTCATGATGCAGCTGTTTATTTTGAATTTAGGAGACATTAATGAGGTTGTGTGGACCTTATCTCTTAAGAATATAATTTTGTTAACTATATAACCTTGTTGAACGCACTGCACATTTTCGTCGGAAAAATACTTTTCATGTGAGACAAAAATAAACGCGTTTTATGATTGATTGGTAGCACACGTTAAAAACATACTTTTCTTTATTTTTAATATTAATGTTCTGAAGAAGGTAGAGACCAGAAAACTAAATGCTCTGATGTTTTATCTGTTTCAAGTAAAGTAGTTGTGATAATTTGGCTTAGTAATCTTTAAGTGAATTATGTTTTACATTTCCCGATAACAAAACATTTTTTCTAGTGCTATCTGCCGGTATATTTTTTAACTAAGTTTGTAGGCGATGTCTTCTCTTTCACGCACGAAAATAATTTCGAAGTGAGATTCACTTTTCGTCGGGGCTCGTGTGGGAAAGAGGCCAGTTTTTTTTCCCCCGAAGAGCTGTTCCAGATTTCCGCTATGTCCGCTCGGAGGGATTAAGGTAAATTTCATTATACATTTACAAAAAAATCATAGCTTTTTAAATAAAAGAAATTCATTAAATTTTAAGTCTTGTTTAATTAATTTATATATTAGGAAATTTCTTTCTAATAAATAAATATACTTTGCAGTGCTCTTAGACAGTACTACTTTGATCTTGGATCAGGACTTCGAACCACCATATTCGGCGGTTCGAAATTAAGCTCTAATGGTGGAGCAGTATTTCGTGACGATCTTAGATCAAGCTCGGTCATGATCTCGGATCGAGCGGTGAACTTGAATGGTGCAACCGGCCATTAGAGTAGAGTGGAGAGATTTGGGCAGCTCTTAACCTCGAGGTCTTGAGAGCCGATGAGGGTGAAGTGAGTGAGTATGGAGCAGTTCCGAAATGCAAGAGCGAGGGGAAACGGGAGATCCCCGAGAAAACCCGTCGACGAGCGGCATCGTCCGGCACGATTCCCATACGCGAAAACCCAGGAGCGACCCCGCTAGGAATCGAACCCGATTCACCTAGGTGGGAGGCGAGTAGTATAACCACTACACCACAACCCCCCCCCCTCTTCCTCGGCAAATATATGTGCACGACTAAGCTGCAGAGTAGGTGGGTATAAAGAGGCGAAACGGCGTGGCAGTTCCTTTGATTTCGGCGGACCCATTCTCTGGTTGACTGCGCGAGGTTCTGGGATTGGCTACCGCGTAGTGTAAAAGTTTCGCTATTGGCTCGGCTGCCGGTTGGCGAGTAGGTTACCAGGCGCTGGTTGGCCAACGGCGCTCCGGCATGTAATAGGCCAGTGAAGCCATTTAGCTGTACTCGCGCGGCTGCAGTTCTCAGTTTAAGTGGCTATTTCACCTCTGTATTCTTAACTGTTCTGTGCCCTAGTGCATCTCAGGCTGCGCTGCGGCGAAAATTTCTGTTCCCTCGGACACTGTACACGCGTGACTATATTTCAATTGCTTTTATTCTGTTTTTCTGGTCAACAAAATATATTTTATTTTAAATAAAAAATAGTTTTTTTTTCCTTCATAAAATATTCAACCCGTTGAGTACGCGTGTCCATGGAGGACACGTTGCACATGAAGCGTATTTATGATCGCTACTGTAAACAACTATATGAAACAGTGGCCGGTGTTTGTAGCATCTTCTATGTCAGAGATCTGGTTTGTTGACCTTTCTGCACCTCTTGTCTGTGAATGGTTAATACTGATATCAACCAACACGCAGTACGTTTTTTACTGGCTATGAAAAGCCCGCTCGACCTTAATACAGCGCTCTCACTTTGAGTCAGGAAATTCGCCAGGATTGAAAGGGTTAAATAAGTGCGTTAGTTTGTAAATACCGTCCCATAGGTACTCGCAGTTTAACGAGGAAAGTAAACTAGTGACTATATCGGTGACGGTTGTACAATAAGAAACAATTTTGTGTGTAGAGTATGCTGGCGTGTCGTGTCTGTCTGAGCAAACAGGAAGTGTGTGACTGGAATAAAAGGCGTCCAGCATGGTAACTGTTCCTGCAGTGGTGGATATAGACCAAAACACTTCTAGCTTGTGTTCAGTGCCAATGAATAGTATGTCCCGACCTCGAAATGCTAACCGTTACGGTATAAGTAAATAACATTCAATATCAATAACAATAAAAGTGTCGCGGTAACGAATGTTTCGGGTGGAGGTAAAATATTCACTATAAACATTCGTGAACACTCACGGCCATGACGCGATCTAGCAATGATCTCACGTCAAGTGCAAAAAAATATAAATAAAGATAAAACACGCATCGTGCCCTTGAATCCATTCACCAAGCGACACAAGTCACGATGTTTTATGCAAGAACCGGTTCTTTGGTCTGGCATTACTTTAGGTCGGGAGGATTTTATGCTAGCTGTCATGGGTTGCTCAATTTTATCCATAATTTACGACAAGTTTTTTTTTTTATCTTGACATTGTTAGATTCTGACTGGCATTAAGAGCTTTTGTGACCTGGACGTGTTTTCCGTTGTAATGTTTTCCGTCTCCGAGTTTTCAAGATGTATCTCGACCATGTTAGAAAAATAATATATTTAGTGTGTAGTAAACGTGTTTATTTAAGCACGTGCCAGTTTCAGTAATTGGTACTTAAATCGTTCCTGTTGTCTTATACCTTTCTTAGTTTAGCCATGCAGTCAGTCGACTGCGTTGTATAGATTCTTTTAAACAAGTTGTTTGAAACTTAAAGTAAAGTTTTACACGGCTGCTGAAAACCTGCCAGCTGTCTTCATCTGCTTTTCAAGATGATGAATTTATAAGTCTTAATTTCAGTGGCGAATAACTTTGATCGTGTGTGTCCCTGCATCAAATATCCATTAGACTTTTGAGTTAGAATGTATGCCCCCATCAAGATTCTTCAATGTCTCTATTCGCTGTATGATTTGTTAGACTGTGGTGACAGACTAGAAAGCCGACGTCAAAATCGAAATGAGCAAACATTTACTATTCTCACGTCACTTTAATAGTGATCTGTTGCGGCCTTCACAGTTAATTAACGACTAATGAGATTGTATTTCCAGTTTATGGAGTCA
The DNA here is from genome assembly GCA_002778355.1 of Clitarchus hookeri. Lineage (NCBI taxonomy): Eukaryota > Metazoa > Arthropoda > Insecta > Phasmatodea > Phasmatidae > Clitarchus > Clitarchus hookeri. The sequence goes on along the minus strand of NQII01004721.1, from coordinate 99,153 downwards.
GGAAACCTAAAAAAATAACCTCAAGTTTATTCTCAATAAACATAGAAAAAAAAAAGTTTCCTTTAGTTTTGGAGGTAATTAATTTCAGTATCGTTACAGAGTCTTTTAAAGTCATCTCGTGCAGCGAACAGACACGACTGTCTCAAAAGTAGCAACACTGTCATTTGGCTGAGTAAACAATAAAAAAAATTAATTAATTGCGCACGTTCCTGTGGACATCACACAAAATGATAAGTGGCACGTTAGGTGGAATAACGCGCAAGATGTTTGACAGTAAATGATGTCGCATGTGTAGTTTTTGGCTGTAGTAACACANACGTTAGGTGGAATAACGCGCAAGATGTTTGACAGTAAATGATGTCGCATGTGTAGTTTTTGGCTGTAGTAACACAAAGTAAATAGACCCAGAGTAGTTTTTAGCCTACTTTCCGAAGGAAAGAAAGGCTTATTAGATCACCTTCCTGTCTGTGTATGTATGTGTGTCTGTACGCGTGTGTCCCTCCCTCCTTTTAATTTTTGAGCGTTTCAACCTAATTTTACCAAACTTGGTGCACATATCATACTTATTAAGGACACCTGACTTTATAGTTTAGTGAAATGCCATATCTAAGGAACCATTNACTTGGTGCACATATCATACTTATTAAGGACACCTGACTTTATAGTTTAGTGAAATGCCATATCTAAGGAACCATTTTACCGATTTAAACCAAATTTTGTATACTGGTAGACCATTGTGTAAGCATTAAATTTTAAAATAAATATTGTTGTAAGTCCACCATGTTGTAAGATCGCACCAATTNGTAGACCATTGTGTAAGCATTAAATTTTAAAATAAATATTGTTGTAAGTCCACCATGTTGTAAGATCGCACCAATTGAATAAATAAAGATTTTACATTATATCTCAAAAATTATTCAACCAATTATCACCCAATTTGGTTTGTAAGTAATGCTATTGTAGGCCATGAAAACGTAAATGATTAAACTTTATTAGTTACTTATTTTCAAAATGGCGGCAATACAAAGGTTTTATGTTTATGTAGTAAATAGTCATACAATTTAACAAATTTCAACCAAATTTTGTATACTGAAAGTGTTTATTACATGCATCATATATAACATTAAATAACCACTTGTATCGGCAATTTTGGAAGATAGCGCCATACGAATAAATAAAGTTACTATGCCATAAATCGGTAAATAATTAACCGATTCCCACCAAATTCGCCAAACAAGTAGTACTGGTGCAGATAATTTTAAGTGTTATGTTTTAAGCATTTTAGGCACTTACTTTTAAAATGGCGACCATATAGCCATTTTAGCTTAGAATGCTCTATCGTCAAACTATGTAATGAATTACAACATAACTTTGTATGATCGCAGTAGACATTACAACTATCAACTGTATCCACATAGAGCATCTTTTGTACGCCATTTTGTAAGATAGCGCCATTAGAATAAAATGACTCGGGAAAAATTTACAGATTCCTCCCAAATTTGGCAAAGAAATAGTACTGCAGCAGGTTGTGTAAACTGGTATGTTTTATGTAACTCAGGTACTAATTTTCAAAATGGTGGCTGTATAAATATTTTAGCTCAGTGTATTTTATTAACGAAACAAATTCCAACTTAACTTTGTATGTACTGGCAGTACCTATTACAGCCATCAAATTTGTCAATTCAGAGCCTTATTACTTTGCCAATTTATAAGATAGCCCTACCAATAAAAAATAATGATTTGNATCAAATTTGTCAATTCAGAGCCTTATTACTTTGCCAATTTATAAGATAGCCCTACCAATAAAAAATAATGATTTGGTCTCGTATCTCGGGAAACAATCTAACCTTTCTTACAAAATTTGGCGAAGATGATGTACTGAGGTAGGCCATCATAATAAATACATTTTTTTTTTAAAGTAGGACACACTTATTTTCAGAATTGAGACTATAAAATCATTTTAGTTTTGTGGGCGATANACATTTTTTTTTTAAAGTAGGACACACTTATTTTCAGAATTGAGACTATAAAATCATTTTAGTTTTGTGGGCGATATTTACCAAATTATGTAATCTCTTATAAGTTAACTTTGTATATTGGCAGTATCCAATCATAGATATTGCTACTACATTACTTTTTTGTCCTCCATTTATGAAGATCGCCACATGGAAATTATGGAAGTTTTATTCTATGTCCCTAGGACCAATCAACCGATTCCCACCAAATGTTACGCTAGAACATTTCAACTGATTTGTACCAAATTAGGCACACCATAAATGCTACAGAAGGCCATGTAAACTTTCATGGTTAGAATGGGTCACACAAAGATGTTAAAAATGGCAGCTTCATAAATCGTTTTGGTAAGTTTGACAAATATATTAAACGATTTAACCAAATTCAACCAGTAGGCAGTATACATAAGAAGCATCGTATATAGAGACTCTTTTAATTGTGATTTTGTACGATAGCATCAAATAAGAAAATAACATTTTTTATGTCATATCTCTAGTACCAAACAACTGATTTCCACCAAATTCTTCACGCAAGTAACGCTATGGTAGGCCATGTAAACTTACATGTTTTATGTGGCTCAGTCACTTGTTTTCAAAATAAAGACCCTGCATATATTTTAGGTTAGTTAACCCTATCTTTCGAAACACTTGACTGATTAAATCCGAAGTTGATGCGTCGAATCCGACCTCCGTAATGCAGTGGATTGCACGTTACATTTCAGTACTAGGTTTTCTGGGTTCAAGCCCATGGTAAGGCATGTGTGTATTTGTAATTGTCTCACTACTCTTACACAAGTTTCTAGTTTCATTTCTAAAGTTATTGCTTTCAAAGAGACGTCAAGTTCTTCCTACCAACTCAGCTTTAAATAAATTATTTAAAAATTAATTGTACCAATGTTGAGGAAAGTAGGCTCATTAGTTATATGAGTAACTTCTTGTTTATTCTGTGCTTATTGTTGTTGAGTTGAGAGATTTAGGCGTCTCTTAACAATGTGGTTTTGAGAGCCNCTTCTTGTTTATTCTGTGCTTATTGTTGTTGAGTTGAGAGATTTAGGCGTCTCTTAACAATGTGGTTTTGAGAGCCTATGAGGGTGAAATGAGGTGAGAATGGAGCAGCGCCGGAATGCAGGGGCCGAGTAGACAGGTTGACCAGCGGCACCGTCCGGCACGATTCCCACTTGCGAAAATCCGGGAGTGGTTGCGAAAGTTAAAAATTAAATAAAGCGTTCGTGCAATTTTTTTTTAATTGGAAGAAATGAAGTTATGAGAATATAACATACACTCTGTAAGTAGGAAGAAGAATAGCTTATTCCTAGGTTTTGTAAAAGCTTTAGGACAATTTATTTTATAACCTTTCGTAACCAGGTTACTTTCGATAAATTTTTGAGTAGTTTAAACACTGCATCTGTACGTATGTAGAAAAAAAGCGTGTAAAGGACGGGGCATAATTCGGCCAAAAAACTGCGGGAGGTGGTTCCTTACGCAAAATCAAGTAGCAAATAAATAACACTTTCTACCCAAACTGAAATTACGGGAGATATGAGACCTTGAAAATAGAGATTTTAAACTCAATTTTTGCGATATTTCGGAAAATTCTTTAATCAATGTTTTATGTTATCTGGATCTTCAATCTAAGAAAAGGCCCCTATTGGTACCTCTCACCGTAATGAAAATAACCCTAGTGGCCACTCTCTTATTCAGACAACTATTTTACCATCAGTATTTATGAACGTTTGATGCTGGCTTATTGAGCAGTATGACATAATTAACAAAAATTACCGTCGTGTTACAACTGCCCAGGACCCNACGTTTGATGCTGGCTTATTGAGCAGTATGACATAATTAACAAAAATTACCGTCGTGTTACAACTGCCCAGGACCCACCTTTTTCGTGTAAAACACAAACATAACTTTAGTTAGGTGGCAGCGATATAGTTCCAGACGTGTAAGCATACCGATACTTCGTACGCATTCTACCTCATATTCAATCTTACGTTCCTAACCGAATGTTCATGTCTCCGAAGATGCGAGCCACTCGAACGCGGCACCGTGTAGCCACAGAATAGACAGTAACACAGAGACTAAATGGCGTAGAGGTTCCTTTGAAGCGGGTGTATCCATTCTCCGAATGGCTGCGCGAATCTGTAAGAAATGGACCTTGTGTTTGATTGGCTACTGCATGCTGCGAAATTTTCCTTATTGGCTGGCAAGTAAGGTTACCAGTGGCTGATTGGTGAACATCGTTCCATTTTGCTGACCAGTGATGCTATTTTGCTGGCGTGTGCGCTGGAGTTCCGAGTACCTATAGGCGTCTGTTTCACCTCTGTATTCTTAACTACTCTGTGTTTCCGTGTGGCTGCCTGGTTGCGCGTGGTCGCCGCCAGGTACGTGGGGTCGGCAGTCTATGCGCCGATCAATTCGCCTGGCGGCGACCGTTGCGTGCCTGCCTGCCTTCCATGGAGAATTCTGGGCGTGCATAATTTGCGGCGTGTGTGGGGTGTGAACACTTCTCGCCTCTAGTTCTCGCGCGTTCTCCATAATCGAAAACGGTATTTTGTGGTTCGCCATGCTTTCGCCGAACCTCCTATCTTCGCCCAACGTGGGGTTAAGACTGCAGCTGCGTGTACATGGGCCAGGTTAAATGTGGTTTTGCTGAAAACCTAGGCTCGGCCGTTAAATTCAAGTAAGTTAGTCCCCTTTAGGTTACATAGGCGGGGGTATGTATAATATTATAGCAATAATAAATTGTTATTACATTTAAGAGAGCCTTACTACCAACAAATAGACTCTATAATACACAACACAATTTTATATAATTAAACATATTGTAAAATTATAATATAAAGAATAAATAAATCAAACAAAAACTAACGAAATAAAAAATTTTCTGCATGAGGTTGCATGAAAAACACAGAATATGCACGGAAATGCATGGAAATATTTTTAACTTAGAATATATCTATTTATTGCATTTTCTTCTCATTTTTCTTATTAATTTTTAGACACATACACACTCAAGCCATACTATTCAGCAGCTTTATAATATGTCCAAATAGACAAAAGGTACAGTCCTGGAGATAGGCACTCCATAACAATCTGCAAAGGTTCCATCGATCTTATGGCCACAAATTGGCCAAGTTCAGGAACCCAGGCAAAAAAAAACTCTCCTTAGTGTCGTCCTTCTGTCCACTGTTTACACCAGAGGCGTAGCCAGGGTAGGGAGGTTGAGATCCCTACCCCCTCATTTGCCCATTAGGTTGTCAACAGTTAGTATTTAAGTTATTAATAATCCTTTAATTGTGACAAAATACAATTGCTGTACACTGCAATGCACGCTATTATACTCTGAGGTAATTTTTCTAATAGGATTTGTCCAGATTCACTGCTGATGTCGCTGTAATCTGCATCCCTTCACTACAGTCAGTTTAACCCCCTCCTCCCCTTCTTTCCATTTTTAAGCCACCTACCCTCCCTTGAAAAATTTATGTACACGCCACTGGTTTACACTGTCCCAAATACAGCTCGAGCAACAAAAACATAACAGTTCCTCTGCTCATGTAAACTGAACTCGCACTAGTATAAGTTTCATTGTTGCGCTAGTTCATATTAGGATCTTACACGAACGTTATAGAACATCAACGAGCATTTTGATCAATGAATATTATTTTCATGCAATTTCTCACACGGATTTCTCTTACATTTGAAATAACATTTGTTTGGCATGCAGCAATATCGGCACTCACTTTGGCATACAGCCAGTACAGAAAGGACGTCCATTGTTGTGTGGGCCTGTAGGTTTGCGGTTAAGTGGGAGTGCAGGGACTGGCATAACTAGAGCCGCGAGTATCTCGGGGAATGATTTGGCAGCAGGCTAGACAGCACAGCCCTCTATACACTCGAGACACTATCGCCCGCTTTCTGGTTGCTGCGATCAAGAGAGACATTTGGACAGCACTGTTCAACGCTCACTCACACTCTACTGATTCCTGCTTGTTACTGGCTCACAATTAAAAGGCGCGATTCTGAATAGCTGTCGTCCAAACTCAACAGTAGGAGAAAAAGAAAACGTGTTTGAATCCTACCTCTCCACCGAATAACTTCGCGAAATATTTGAGGCTCTAGACATAACTAAAACTTCTAGCCTGTATTCAGTTACCACCCTTGACGTGTTAACGTACATAATGGCTTTCATATATAAACCTCAATTAAGAAACATTGTAGCTTGTAATAAAATATATAATATTGATATTAACGCCAGTTCTCATTCAGCTGTGGAGCTGCGTAGAGAAATAAATTCGAGTGGTCGCCGATATGATGTTAACAGAAAAGCGAACTGTGTTACTAGATTTATTGCGTACTATACTAGAAGCATTCCATTCAATATCTATGTTATATTGTATGCAGTTACGGGTAGAGATTGATTTCAAAGGTGTTCAGTATACTACGAAACTGACATATGATCATCATAGAACGTTGTTCTGATAGATTTGGATGGAATAAAAATCAAGTGTATGAATGCGAACGCTGCAGATTCAAATAGCATATAAATTAGCAGGCACGCCATTGTAAAACGAAAGAAAAAAATCGTGGATTCTGGGAAAAGTGGTGATCTTTTCCTGTTCACCAAATATGTGATATAAGAAGCGAAGAATGAACTTGCAGTTACGTGTACTAATATATCATAGTGGCATTCAACTGGAGCCATTTTGGAAAACGATGAAAAACAGAAGTCGGGATGGCTGGACCCGGATCCTTCCGACTTCTAATCGAGTTTTTTTTTACCGCTTCACCAGTACATGACGTCCACGGTTAATTGAGCACTTTTTAAATCAACCGATGAAATCTGCCACTGCCTCTACCTGCATGTATTTTAACGGACACACTGACCGGCATGCGCCAAGTTAAGTTGGTAACTACGGAGGGAAAGTAGTTCCGTGTCTTAACCTTGAATTAAAAGCGTTACGTGAACATTCGTTAACACTGAAATTACTTATTCTGCTTTCTGTTTTTTTTTTCTAATGCATATATGTAGGAATTAGCAGATTTGTACAATTTCTACTTTTTTTAAAAATTATTTTACCGTTTCAGTTTACCGACTCATGAATAAAGTGACGAGGCCTATGGCAATGTTGATTTAACATAGGATGGAAGAACCCACAGTGTGTATACAAGTGTCATTTAAGCAGGGCTTTCAAAAATGCTCAGTTCACCGTGAACAGCCCACAGTTGTGCGGGCACACATGCTGTTGTCAGTATGGTAACACCACGTGCCGACGCGAGAGGGGAGTTCACTGGCCAAGTAATCAAAAGACCGGGGAGGCGAGACCGCAAAAATGCGGCCAATCTGCGCGCGGTCAGGCGGTCTGTGAGCAGGCTGCGATGACCTGTNAGGGAAAGTAGTTCCGTGTCTTAACCTTGAATTAAAAGCGTTACGTGAACATTCGTTAACACTGAAATTACTTATTATGCTTTCCGTTTTTTTTTCTAATGCATATATGTAGGAATTAGCAGATTTGTACAATTTCTACTTTTTTGACGTGACAACGTCTTAAATTAGGTTGGGCTGGGAGTCACTTATGAAAAAGTGTAACGCTCGGTAACGTTACGATGAGTCACCGAACGAGAGAGAGGCCCGCCGAATGCCTTGCGTCTCTCTCCCACTCAACTATGATCGGTCTGCTGCGCGCGCAGCACTACGTTGTCACGTAAAATCTTCGCCCGTAAAACCGACTTTACAGGCAACCATTTTTTNCGCAGCACTACGTTGTCACGTAAAATCTTCGCCCGTAAAACCGACTTTACAGGCAACCATTTTTAAAAATTATTTTACCGTTTCAGTTTACCGACTCATGAATAAAGTGACGAGGCAATGTTAATTTAACATAGGATGGAAGAACCCACAGTGTGTATACAAGTGTCATTTAAGCAGGGCTTTCAAAAATGCTCAGTTCACCGTGAACAGCCCACAGTTGTGCGGGCACACATGCTGTCGTCAGTATGGCAACACCACGTGCCGACGCGAGAGGGGAGTTCACTGGCCAAGTAATCAAAAGACCGGGGGGAGGCGAGACCGCAAAAATGCGGCCAATCTGCGCGCGGTCAGGCGGTCTGTGAGCAGGCTGCGATGACCTGTTCACCTTCAAGCACATCGCAATACGATGGATGCCTTTCTCCTAGACATAGATTCGTTAAATAGAAAATAAGTTGTCGTTAGAATTCAGAAATTTCTAGGAAGAAAACTCGATACAATTTTTATACGTATGGTTTCACTTGGTAGTGTAACACATCTAGAGATTGTTACATTTTAATTTTTGATTTTAATAATTTTGTTTGTGTATGTTGTATTGCTTTTTTAAAAGGATATGTTAAACAGCATTTACATTCACGCTCTAACCTGTAACACAAACTCACTAATTCTTTCAAGCACTTCTTCATTTCTACACCTAAAGGCCATGCTAGATACGAAACAAATTCGTTCGTTGCGTTGAAACATGTTTGGTACCTGGCGGATGCAACAGTTGCGAGAAAAATTGCAGAAGATGATGAGACACGACGCACTGTAACAGTATCAGTAAAGTGAACATTGAAAAAACAAGTCAAAATATGTAAAAAAATATTTTTTTGAGCTATTTTTGAAATATTAAAAACAAGAACTACGTGGCTGCAGGACTCAGACGGCTGATCAATTCTAGTAATAACTATAATTTTTACGTCACAATTATAGCAATATTTATTTTCGACAATATGATCTTCTTGTGGCTCTTCTTTCAAAATGTTTTAAGAAATGTGGTATTAATATCTACTTCCAATAATTTTCCATCCCTTTTTTTTTTTTTTTTTTTTGTGTTAACACATAATTACGGTCAGTTATCGTGACGTTGTTTACACGTGGTATAATTTTGTATTAGCTTACAGGGCCATTTTGTAAACCAGTGAGTGACGACGCTACAGTGTAACGATTGAAGTCTAATACCAGTTCGTTTAAATCACTGTCCTTTCGGAGCATTGAATTCACTCGCACTTTATATTTTTACTCAGGAAATTCACCATACTGCTATCAAAAGTAGCCAACAGATTTGCATTGTCTCTTACATGCTTAAAGATTAAGTGGTACATAGATGTGCATCTGCACGCGTCTGAAAGTCAAACCGAAAAATTATAAAAGAAAATATAAATTGTAATAAACACTTTTTATAGTATATGCAAGCAATAATTTGAAACAAGTGCTGAGAATTACTATAAGATTATGTCAGATATCGCGGAAGTATAATTTTAAGTGCGGCGCATTATAATATTGAAAACAAATATGTCTGTGAGAAAAATGACTTACATATAAATGTGTCGGGGTAGTATTCTTTAAAGTTTGTTTAAAGGTAAAATTTTAAAAAAATTATTTCGTTTTGCAGCCGTCCTTACGAACGTACTTGCTGCAGCAAAGCTTTTGCTGTCTTACTGTTTTAAAAGTATACTGTACTCATACATAATTTTACTCAGTAGCTATGAATGTGTACCTTTTGAACGAAAACTCGATCATAATCGTATACGGTTTGTTTTGAAACACATCACATTCCTCACCTGACTACCAATACTCGTGCCGAAGGTCCACGCAATGCGAACGCAAAGAAGCTGGCACAAAGTGATAACGAATACGGATGTGAAACAGCAGACTTTGCCACGAACTTGGCCCGCACATGCCAGCAGAGTGACGTCGCTAGCCAGAGGAAATGTTCTAACGCCGTTCGCCAAACAGCGCCAGGCGACCTACTTGCCAGCTGGCATCCCAGCCGGTACAAAAACCTTTGCAGCATGCAATAGCCAATCAGACACAAGGCCCGTTCCCAGAGCCTTGCGCTGCCAGTCATCAGAGAATGAGTACGCCAATACGGAAGGAACCACAACACCCATTTCGTATCTGCGTACTCGTCAACTCTTTGACGCTGGCATTGTGCAATTCGGGGACGTTTATGTTAAATTTAAAATTACTCTTTCTACAGTAATGTATTGAATGTGTCTTGTCCTGAATTACGCCGGTATTTTTTCGCAGTGGTTTGGAAGATCACTCGAGAGAAACCTCCCGTAAATAGTTTATCGTGACAGAACCCTTGACCAACCAAGTGCGATTCAAGTTTCGTAACCTCATGGCCACTTATTCCCTCTAGATATTCTCAAGACTCAACGTGCAGGTTAAGTGTGTATGTTTATATATGTGCATATATATATATATGTATATATATATACATATATATATATATGCACATATATAAACATACACACTTAACCTGCACGTTGAGTCTTGAGAATATCTAGAGGGAATAAGTGGCCATGAGGTTACGAAACTTGAATCGCACNTGGTGTTGCAAACACATTTTTTTACTCGTGCTGCATTAACATGACACACAGCTCTAACTTCGTAATCGTGTGTAGTACATAGGTGAAATAGATGCTTGCACTGCGAACTTCAGCCGTACACGCCAGCAAAATGGTGCCACTAGCCAGAAACATGTCCTTACGCCACGTGCCAATCAGCATCTGGTAACCTACTCGCCAGCCGGCAGCCCAGCCAATGGGGGGAATTTTTGCCAGCACGCAGTAGCCAAACTAACACAAACGCAGCCAATCAGCGAAGCGATACACCGACGTCATACAAAATCGTCATGCTATTTTACGTGTGTGTATCGACTTATCTACTTTGTTTATGACAGACCAATAGAGCGGTTTGCGAATCAGCTACCCACAGACAAGAACATTGGGGTGAGCATCGTGGCGTACAGCAAATGTCAAAAATAACTTTCGTATGCTTGGTGCGTAACAATTTGTACGCTACGTCTGCATTGAGTAAATATAATCCATTAATTGTTACTTCACACATTTCTGAAGACCTGCTAAAGATCTACTTCCAGAATATTCCTACGCGTCGTACAAACCAAGTTGAACTAAGTCTGGAAAATTACACCAAACGACAACGCACCACATTCGTGCCCACTCAGTTGTAATAATATTTTGCATGAGAACTTTTTCTGATTAGGCGCTACCAACACACATGTTTTCTCACTTTTTTATTAATATTATTTATAAATGAAGCATTATAATTTATACCAACGTCTTAACACAAGTATAAAACGCTTGTGATACATGGCCTAGTCAGGAAATCCCTAAACGCGTCTTACATGGGGTGATTTTCCAAAGGTTTGATTCAAAAAGTGTGATGAAACCGCGAATAGACTATAGTTCTGGGCAAATCCCGTGGGACCCTCTAGAGTTGGTATCGTAATTCAAATCTCTGCTGCAGTGTTGATCGAGATTCCCGTGATAAATTTTAAATAAACAGCCAACGCGCCGTTACATCGGCACCGCCTTTTGCTCGTTATTAGCTGTTAGCAATCGGTCGATTCTCCGTGTGTTTCTCCAAGGGGACAGTGAGGGGATTTTCGTGAGTCTGATTTGCATAATCTTTATTAACAGCCGCGCGTTCCCCCGCCCTTGCTTCAAAACGCGTCGGCGACGAACTGGACCGGGCGTCTTATCTGATTCTCACCGTTTTGGCGTGTCCGAAGCGGCGGTGGCGGCTGCCCTGATGGAGCTGTTTCGCTGCTACGGGTGTCCCTGCCTTCCCACTCTCGCAAGCGGCGAGCGGCCTTTTTATTACAGCCGAGCCCACGCCCTGAATTCCAACCAGTGAGCATGCACTGTTATCCGGTGACCTTTCGCAGTTTTGTCAGTCGCGAGACTTCTCTTCGGGATCGCGCGGGGAAATACTGTCCGAGTCAGCAAAATGCCAAGGGTACTTTTTTTTTTAAAGCCATTGAAACGTCTCATAACGTATTTATCTTGAAGTCGCTTCCAGGGTTGTGCCTGAAAGAAAATATTGCCGAGAACTGTAGCCAAACCCAATATTTTGACGCCACCGTTGCAAAAGGAGGACTGTCTGTAAACTCTAAGATATTGTTGGGAAATTTACCACTTCATTGTATATGTTTACTACAAATGATATAATTATAAGTTTGTATTTGCACGCTGAATAAAGTACGAATATGTTAAGTTCTTTTCCACACATGCATTAGAGTTTAGGAAGTATACAGAAATACGCAATTTTTTTTTTCAGTGTTGTGTTGTTATGATCATTGACTTCAGAATAATAGAGATAAAATCTTCGAAATTAAATAATTTTGTGATCGATAACATAAAATANTTATGATCATTGACTTCAGAATAATAGAGATAAAATCTTCGAAATTAAATAATTTTGTGATCGATAACATAAAATATTTCTCTCGCGTGACATGTATCGTAGCGAAAAGTGCATCAATGTTTAAGAAAAGCGCTTACTTAAGAATTTTGCAATGCAGTTAGTTTCCTTGCTCGAAATCGCCAAGGCCATTAATTTCGGATGGTGAAATTCTGGGCACGTTTATTCAGTAGGCGTGTGTGTCATATTTAGCTTGCACTAACGTTATTATATTACGTAAGCCACCTACCCAGTAAATATGGAGCTTTAGCGACAACATATTAATTAGTGTTGTGTATCTTTTCATCTTGGTTTGGCTGAGGAACATCTGATTAACGATATATATCACTGTGAAATTTGAAGTGATATTTTATCCTCATGCCCTCAATGAATGCGGCACTTTTAATTGGAATTGGAAAGGGCTTATTAAAGTACCCCGGTGCCTGGATGATTATCAGGGGACGGCTTACTAACAAACTTATAACGCAACTTAAACAAACACCCATGCCTTACATAGGATTCTAACCCAGAACCTCCCGCACTCCATAACGACGGCGGACCAACCAACTGCGCCACGGGAGGTAGGCTACGACCCATTTAATAGCAAATTAACACTAAATTTGTATAAACACACGGATGTATGTTTCGCAGTGTCTCGCGTGTTTTTTTTTNATTTAATAGCAAATTAACACTAAATTTGTATAAACACACGGATGTATGTTTCGCAGTGTCTCGCGTGTTTTTTTTTCCTTTAAAAGAATTAAAATTTTTATAAAGTAATATTTTTGGAAAATAAATGTTTCTGCATTCCTTTNGTTTTTTTTTCCTTTAAAAGAATTAAAATTTTTATAAAGTAATATTTTTGGAAAATAAATGTTTCTGCATTCCTTTAAACCAGAAATTAGTTAAGGAATGTGTTAATTTAATTTTGCCATTAGTGTGACCTACATTTACTAAATATTTTTACAATTCTTTTTATTGCAACTACATACTGCTAAATNAATTTTGCCATTAGTGTGACCTACATTTACTAAATATTTTTACAATTCTTTTTATTGCAACTACATACTGCTAAATTGCTAAATATTTAGTGAATTGGTCACGTTATTTAAACTTTATCTTAAAAGCCACTATTGTATTAAAACACAAATGTATCAGTGAAAGGCATACATTACGAGTCATTTGGGTGGGAAAACTAAAATAACGTATTATCCCGTCACAACCGCCTACGTGTAATCTATTGAGCAACCTTTAAAATTCCGTGTTTTGCTGTGGTCGAGGAGACTTGTAAATATGCAAGCGAAATGNAATTTTGCCATTAGTGTGACCTACATTTACTAAATATTTTTACAATTCTTTTTATTGCAACTACATACTGCTAAATAGCTAAATATTTAGTGAATTGGTCACGTTATTTAAACTTTATCTTAAAAGCCACTATTGTATTAAAACACAAATGTATCAGTGAAAGGCATACATTACCAGTCATTTGGGTGGGAAAACTAAAATAACGTATTATCCCGTCACAACCGCCTACGGGTAATCTATTGAGCAACCTTTAAAATTCCGTGTTTTGCTGTGGTCGAGGAGACTTGTAAATATGCAAGCGAAATGAAACAAAAATAGTGTTCAGGAGCAACCTCATGTGTGTCGTTTCCATTTCGTGCGAAAACAGTTAGTAAACGTAATGAGTAAATCACGTAGAAGTGTCTTTCAAACACTATGAAGTTCAGCTTTTGCATCAGATTTACGACTACCTAAAATTGCTTTCGACACGGAAGGTACTGGATAGAGTTTTAAATAACATATAATGAAGAATTATTCACGAAATAGTCTACAAACTAAATAACACATGAAACATCCAGGAATAAAACCCAAGCCACAAAAAAAAATCTTGTTTGTTACAACAAAACATTGGTCAACAAAATATGTTTATGTAAATGATTATGATAGTCTAACTATAGTAACAGTTTGGGTGTGCATAAATTATTTTTCAGCCATTTAAATATTTCTTAGTAAAAAGTATTGAATAGTTTTACCCTGACGTTAAGCCTAAATTTCACGAGAACGTATCGCACTATCTGAGGAAGCTGCATCGTCCCAAAAGTTGGATATAAATATATATTACTAGCTGAGCCCATGGCTCCACTCGCATGGACTACGGGATTATTTTTTAGGATTTTTTTAATAAGCCACCCCT
>NQII01004721.1:69037-84619 GCA_002778355.1 Clitarchus hookeri | reverse complement strand
ACTGACCCGACAGACGTTGTCCTGTCCAATGGAAAATTTTCATTTTATTTCACATTCTATCTCAAAATGTGTGATGTGCTTGGAATGATATCGACTTGGAACCATGCTGTTTTTTTCATAAATTTAAGTTACAATTGAATTAAATCAGAATTTCANACTTGGAACCATGCTGTTTTTTTCATAAATTTAAGTTACAATTGAATTAAATCAGAATTTCAAGTAAACAGTCAAAACAAATAAATGCTTTAATTTGAGTTGTTTGCTGTGACATCACTATTTCTTTCATTGCAGTGCTTTATAATACATTACATTTTTTTGTTTCGTTGTCTGGTGCGTAAACGAACAAAGCTAACGGTTTTCCAAACTGGGAAAAAGCGACATACAATTGACATTGCGAAAAGCATGGATTTTCTAGGTTAATGGAGCAAACATTTAATGACTGCCCTTGTGATTTGTTTATAGTGATTGCGAATGCTGGCCGCACGGGAAACTGCAACCGTTTAAAGTCAAATGGCATGTCGGTCGGAACCATTGGGATTCGTGGTATTAAAACGTCTTCTCCTTCATACTTTCCTCTAAGAATTGTTGCTTCTATGACGGGACCAACGGCGTCAATTTGATTTTGCCACTTGCGCAACACAATCCAGGGGCTTCATTTTTGTATTGCAATGCCTTACAATGTGGGCACACAACGCTCATCGAACCAATGGCAACGGATTGGTCTGCACTGTGATCAGTTACCGCATTGTAACGGAATACTGCTCGANTGCCCTTGTGATTTGTTTATAGTGATTGCGAATGCTGGCCGCACGGGAAACTGCAACCGTTTAAAGTCAAATGGCAGGTCGGTCGGAACCATTGGGATTCGTGGTATTAAAACGTCTTCTTCTTCATACTTTCCTCTAAGAATTGTTGCTTCTATGACGGGACCAACGGCGTCAATTTGATTTTGCCACTTGCGCAACACAATCCAGGGGCTTCATTTTTGTATTGCAATGCCTTACAATGTGGGCACACGACGCTCATCGAACCAATGGCAACGGATTGGTCTGCACTGTGATCAGTTACCGCATTGTAACGGAATACTGCTCGANGACGCTCATCGAACCAATGGCAACGGATTGGTCTGCACTGTGATCAGTTACCGCATTGTAACGGAATACTGCTCGATGTGTATTCAACTCGACATTTGTTTGTCTTGTCTTCTTCATTCTCACGTGATTGGTTTCTACTGACCGATGATTTCTCATTCTATGCATATCTGCTTCATTTGCATTTTCTCTTTCATCTTGTGTATGTGTTGAACCTATTTGTGACAGTCGATTCCGTTCAATTTAATTTCGTTCTTCACGTTGCTCTGCAGTTTGATTAGATCTAAAATTCATTTGGTTAGTAGCATTGCGAGTTCTGCGACTTAAATTGCCCGGTCTTATTGGCGGCATTACAGTGCAATTAAATGGTATCAATTTGATTCAATTAAAGAAAAATAACAAGTCAACTAAAAAAAAACTGAATAGATTGCGATAAACTAAAAACATAACCACAATTCAACTGACTGCAAACAGCTGAAGATCACGTAAAAAAAAGTAAGAAGAAGCAAAGAAATTTGAATCAACCATATAATGTCGCATAACGTGAACGAAGAACGACAACCAATCAAAGTTGAGGAAATTTAAATTCTTATGTTGAATGTAAATTGAATGTCAAAATTTGAATTAGTTTTGCAAAATATTCCCTACTCTTTTTTTTATGATAACTTTTCCATGACCATAAAGCAAAACAAAAAAAAATTACGCATATCCATCGTGACGTTTGGTTTTTCCCGAATACAAAAATATTCCGGGAAACTTTTTCAATTTTTTTTTCCCATAAAAACCTAATCTGGACTATTACGAACATTTAAAAACGAAAAATAGGCACAACGGTCCAGCCGTTCTCAAGTGATGCGCTTACCAAAGAACATCATTTCATTTATATATATATATATATATAAATTTTTTAAGTCATTTATTTTTTGTTTTTACAAAATCATTAAAAAGCCAATCAGTTGAAAAATATTTATTGACGGGAACCTCCAACAAAAATAAAAATAAGAAGCAGTAACTAGTTATGAAATCAGCCAATAAAATTTGCAAATAATCAACCGTCACATCTAAAATAGTGAAGGACGTCAATAGAAGATCTCCTCCAGATTTGTTATACATTTTAAATTACATGTAACTGACGCAAAAAAAAAATATTCAAAGGCCACACAAAATATTTATCCAAGAAAATTGAACATTTTTTTCCAATGACAATATCGTAAGTTTATATTGACCATAAACTTTCTTTATAGTTTAAAGTCATTAAATTTATATTCGCTTATTTGGAAATATAATTTATTGCAGAATAAATCATTGTTTCCCGTTATTACAATATAAATCACAATTTTATTGTTTCTGGACAACATAAATATAGGAAATCCCGATTTTCGCGACAAGATTTCACAACTAGTTGTATTTGATAACACTTTGGCTAAGAGCCACTTTCGTGAATGGATAGTTTGCGTGCTACGAGTCTCAGGTATCTGAGCGCGAATTACAGACGTGCAGTATTGAAGCTACCTAATTCTGATTGGCCAGTCAAGCAGACAAATGTCTTCTCAGAAAGACACGTCGCCAATAAGCAAATTAAAACTGCTTGTACTCCCGTAGGGGTATTGAAATCTAGCAAATGCGGAAATCTTTTCGCAAAATTCGGGTGTCACGACACATATATGACAAACTGATACATCCAGCAGATGTGAAATAGATAATGTTGAAAGACGGTGTCATGTCATAGAGTATGTAAGAATTCAGTGGTGAAACAGCCTCTTATTCGAGCATAGATTATTGATATAAAGCTTAAATATTTGTTAAATAAATTTAGTAAATATTAAATTTCACATGAATTGACATGGATTTTAATTTAAATTAATTTATTTTATTTAAATTAATTAAATAAATTTGTTTCATCCCTTCTCTAAAAAAAGGGGGGGGAGGGATTCCCAAGCCCAGTAAGACTCCTTGGCAGTGGAAGTAGCAAAGAATGATTATAATGAATAGAANGGGGGGGGAGGGATTCCCAAGCCCAGTAAGACTCCTTGGCAGTGGAAGTAGCAAAGAATGATTATAATGAATAGAAGATTAATAATCAAAAGCCTCGGATGGCCTTTGGCTAAGAGAGGTGAGGTGGAAATTAATTAATTATTATACAGCCGCACACGCGAACAAAATGGCTTTATTGACCAGCATCATGTCGGAACATCGTTCACCCATCAGGGCCTGGTAAGCTACTTTCCAGTCGGCAGACCAGCCAGTAGGAAACCTTCCGCACCAAGCAATAGCCAACCACACACATTACTTACAATAACTATTTGCTTGCATAAAAGTTTTTTTTAATTATTCATATTGTTTGCTTAATTGCATGTCAAAATCACAAGTTTAGTGTTCTTCGGTTGTGCAAGTATTAAAATCTAATTCACTTACTGAAATTAGATAACTCGCATTGAAATAGGATGCCATGAGATAGTTTAAGAAACCTTTGAAATCGTCTGATGAAATGTTATTGCAATTTATAAAATTTGTTCAACATTAGGAAAATTTGGCATCTGTTTTATTTGTAGCAGTCTATGATTTTTTGTAAAATAAATTTTGCTAATCATACTTTAACATGAATTAAGACATCGCCTTTCAGTCACCATTGCTCAATTTCTGTAAATATTTTTTTAAATTTTATTTGTACGTCCCAAACACATTAGAATTTGATTTTAAAATGCAATAATGCAAAAACTATGCGATCTTATTTTGTTTTCTACTTTTAGGGAAGAGCTCTTACAAGTCATTCCCACAAGTTAAACGGCATTTCGTACGAATATAAAATACTTTTTTTAGTGGCCAGCACTTATGTTTCCTGCAATTGCAGCATGAATACCATCGTAGACATGGTGGCTGGACAGTTTAATCATACTATTGTAAAGTCACGAAAGAGGCGAGAATTTATTGTTGATTTTGGGCTCGGTCTCAGCCGCGATGTTGAATTTTCCATTTAAGTGCCATAACTTTCATTTCAATGTAATAACTAAACATATTTTATTATAGCACGTTTACGTACTACAAACGCCTTCAACTGTATACCCAAATTCTATTCTCTCTTTATCTGGTAATTGCGAAACGTCACGAATATGCTGATAGTTTTCATAAATGATATTGGACTAAATACGTCTTAATTATTAGACAAAAGAGCCTGTTCGCCTCCAACCAAGGCGAACCAGATTCAATACCCGGTTGGGTCACTCCATACGATGCCGCTGGTCGGCGGATTTTTCTCGGGATATCCCGTTTCTCCCGACCTTTTATTCAGGCGCTGCTCCATTCTCACCTCATTATTTCATCATCGGCTTTCTCGACCTCGCTCAAATCTCTCAACTCCAACATTCAGAATTAATTTTCTGACTACGGTGTACTGTATATTGCCAGAGATGTATACTTGTAGTTTCAAAATAAGTGTCCCTGTACAAATGAAATAATCTCGTAACCATTAATTCAACACGACGTTCGAAGCACCTCACCTGATGATCTCGCGAATTTTATCGGTCTGTAATAATGGCCTTGCACAAGTCGGACTGTCAGCGTGGGCACGGTACTCTCTCTCTCTCCGAGAGAGAGAGAGAGAGAGAACTCCCCTCCCTTGACAAGTCTCTTTAGTCTCGGCGTCGTGTTAAGTGTCTCGCGGATAACATCTCAAAACGCACCACGTCCTAAATAACCCGCAACTGGCGCCGAGATGGTGTCATCCACTGGATGTGGCCGCCCTGTCTCATCGCCTGCATTACTCTCGCCACAGCTACGAACATCCTCGATTCCTTTTGTTACAACGAGAGAGAGAAAAAAAAAAGTGTGTTGGAAACAATTAAATTTTTCTTTCAGTAGCTGCACACAAATATTACTTCCTTAATAACGCAATTCTACCTTAAAAAAAAATCATCGCCGTCATCCTCATGTATGTTAGGTTAACGTGTGGAGAAGATACAGACATATTCGCGGCAAATAATGAAAATTAGCTCTATGCTTTTGGTCTGCCACCTACTTACCCCGGCCAAATGATGAGCGGAGCTTCCACCGTCGTGTCTGAGTGATGTACATTTATCCCTTTTAGTCGCGGTGACCTATATAGGGGACGTTGCACAAGAAGTGGATTTAGGGACTATACTGTATAAGCACACAGCAAAATAAAGTGTCTAATAAAGAAAGTAACGAACGTGATAGGATACATAATTCGTTGTGGAGACTACAGTCTGCAGTTTCATATATAGCTGCTACCAATAATATGAAATACAAACATAGTTTTATTTCTCCCGACATGAAAAAGCGTTATTTTGATATGGTACAGCTACAAACAAAAAAAAATTAGCTCATTGCAACGTCCAATATGTCAACGAAATGGTCAATAACAGATAAAGGACCATCTCACGTCCAAATAATAATTTACGTTTTCTCTGTCCTTTTTTTTTNACGAAATGGTCAATAACAGATAAAGGACCATCTCACGTCCAAATAATAATTTACGTTTTCTCTGTCCTTTTTTTTTACGAGTAAAGCTGAAACAGGAAATAATTTTCTGACACGAATAACATTTTTGTGACAAGGTCACGATCACATATAAGATGAGAACTCAAAGACGACATAGCGTGAGTATTCGTTTGATGTGTTTGTGACCGCACCAGGCTGTTACTTGAGACAGAAAACAATTAATTTACTGTAGAGGTAGAGTACACGAGGATTGAANACGAAATGGTCAATAACAGATAAAGGACCATCTCACGTCCAAATAATAATTTACGTTTTCTCTGTCCTTTTTTTTTTACGAGTAAAGCTGAAACAGGAAATAATTTTCTGACACGAATAACATTTTTGTGACAAGGTCACGATCACATATAAGATGAGAACTCAAAGACGACATAGCGTGAGTATTCGTTTGATGTGTCTGTGACCGCACCAGGCTGTTACTTGAGACAGAAAACAATTAATTTACTGTAGAGGTAGAGTACACGAGGATTGAAGACCGAGGCTGCTAGTACTGTCCGTAGAAAATACCGCGAGCATTACTGATCGGCCATTCATCGGAAGTCGTATGCTATTGGCTTCCTTTGACTGCCACCAAGCACTACGCTTGTCTGAATCTACCCGTTCTTCGTCAGCAAATATTTGGTTACGGCTTGAAGCGCCTCTAAGTGTACGGTGATGGAAACACGAGAGCAACTTTACGCAACAAAAGGTTTGTGCGCTGCAAACAAGACTGCCCTCAGGGACTGTTTGAAATTTTCGTAGGACTTGTAGTAAGGTGACTTCAGGGCGTCCCGTGCTTGCACGTCTTGTCCGTTGGCGACAGCTGTTAGAACTTTCTTAGTAGAACTCCCGCTCCCACCACTTATATTCCAGGTATGGTCTCATGTAATTCTCTTTTGTTTCCAACGCCAAATAAGACCTCAAAGGACGACGATTAGACTCTAAAAATGATGCGGCGAAGGCTTCAGACGAGTTTTAAAGCGCATATCAATAATATTTTTAAGTTGGCCACGTCTTCCGAAAGTATATGAGAAGATGGGATAAGGGCAAAGGGGAAATGCTTTTTATTGATTTTTGTTAGTAAATATCTTATAGCATATATCAGTCTTCAAAGAATAACCTTCGTATTTTTTAAATGATAAAATTGTAATCTTATACAGTAATATTAAACGGCAGGTAAGGGAAAGTATACGAGAATATGAGTAAGTTCTGAATAGGTAAGTTAAGTGATTGTCTCTGTTTTCTGATGCTACGTAATCTATCGCTGAAATAATTTTAACATATTTTTTTGAAGTCGGAGCCTTCAGGTCGGCGACCTGTCATCCGTGGGCTGTCAGATCTTCTGGAGTGTGTGTGTGTGTGTGTGTGTGTGTGTGTGTGTTTTGTGGAAGTGCTCCGAGTGCTTCCGCAGAGCAGCGAGAACTGTTGAAACCGTTTTCGCGCGGATGTAATAAAATATATCAAGCATACAGGGAGCGCAGTTTATGACAGACAAGGTATATGAAGACGTGTGTTCTACGTCATCACATACCATTGAAAAAAAAACGTGCAGCCGTTTAAATTTAACTAGAGGATCAATATTAATTTGTGTTTTATAATAACCCAACATGTAACAACAAGGCCTACAATAAGTTTTGAAATGTGGTTCTGTATACCTGTTCCTGTATATACAAATTAATATTTGTATCTACAGGATACAAATCTAATATTTTTAATACAAATAAATATTTTTAATCACAATATTACAAAATGTTGTGTCCTTTGTATAGAACTATAAATAGTAACTAAATGTTAATAAAAACAAGCTGTTTCTAACATGAACGATAAACACAAATTTGTGACTGCAAGTTTTCTCTGCTTTATAATATTTGCGTTTTATTCTCCCGGCAAAACATACGGAATTATCATCTGCATTATTTCGCATATTGAATCAGCTGGCATACAGTGCTATACATGGGAAATACCTGGGTCTCTTTTGAACGTGCTATCACTTGTTGAGAGGCGTAAAAAAAATGTAGAACCNTGCAAGTTTTCTCTGCTTTATAATATTTGCGTTTTATTCTCCCGGCAAAACATACGGAATTATCATCTGCATTATTATGCATACATGGGAAATACCTGGGTCTCTTTTGAACGTGCTATCACTTGTTGAGAGGCGTAAAAAAAATGTAGAACCTTGTTCTAACTACGGAACCTTAATCCTTTCGTAAGCATTTTAGACAATTGTCTACATGTTGCAACAGGAAAGTTGTATTGTTGGATAGGCCCTACTGCACACTGCAAGGCTCGGTATCCAATGATCGTCCCTTACTGTATCTGAATCGCAAACGTACGACGTAAATACAGGTTCGTATCACTCATCACGGAACGCAAAGCCTACAGCGTATTTGTTGTGATAACTTAACAAGTTCTTTGCCAGCTTTAAATACAGCACGTATCAAAAGTTTTCTTATTTGCAATACCATAGAAAATATTGATTAATGTTGGAAACAGAAGGCGTTAATTAGATGGCGGGAAGGAGTGCAAATGCAGTCGTGCGAAGCGAATATCACGCTAACCTTTCTTTTCACCAAACACATTTCCTCTAATCAAACAGTTATTAATTTATTCGCACGGCAGGAAAGGCGAACGAGAGTATAAATCAGACCAGTTACCATGGCACATTTATTTTTATTAACCATTCAGGGCGAGTACCGCAGCAGCTAATTCTCTTGACACGATCTGGACAGAGTTAATCAGCGTGAGTGATGAGGTCCATTACGAGAAATCGCTAACAGTGCTTTTAACTACTTTTTTTTTCTTCGTCCATAGCTATCAGCACGCACTCAGTACCCTGCGGCATTATTTATGGCGGACTAGCCTGAACCTGAGCTTGGTTATTTCCAAGCGCAGACATGTCTCTTTCTCTCTCTCTCTCTCTCTCTCTCTCTCTCTATGTCTATCTATCTGCCCGTGGCCACATGTGCTAGTCTCTTTTAACCTCTGAACCCATTCAATCACCGCGACCACATCCGTGGACATGCTGCAAATGAATGGAAATATGACCTTTACTGTATGCAGCAGGGCATCGGTGTGCCCGGTACTTCTGATAGACTTCTTCCTTGTGGCTAAACTGAATTGTTGAAATTTCTGTACCGCTTTGACATGAATGGTTAATGTCAACGTCGCGACACGTTCACTGGCTGCGAGAAGAACTCTGAGCACACGTACAGTGCATACCAGAGAATTACTTCATTGCAACACTGGAACTCAGAGATTAAAGTGTGGCAGTATCGGTTATTTCTACTATTGCAGCAGCAGCCGCGGTGGCTGAGCGGTTAGCCTGCCCGCCTGCCACGAAGGCGAACCGGGTTCAATCCCCGGCCGGGTCACCGGGTTTTCGCATGTGGGGATTGTGCCGGACGATGCCGCTGGTCAGAGGGTTTTCTCGGGGATTTTTCGGGGATCTCTCGTTTCCCCCGCCCTTGCGTTCCGGCGCTGCTTCACACTTACCTCACTTCACCCTCATCGGGTCTCAAGATCCCGTTGTTAAGAGCCGTCCAAACCTCTCCAGTTCGATCTTGTTTGGAAGGTATGGTATTTGCTGTGGCGAGCGGGTTTTCCCGCTTTTATCCTTCTGTGGATCCATCCCCACCTCACCCGACATCGTCCGCTCTCCAGTTTCGACTGGCGCCATCTCAACCATATCATAGAGTAGTTAAGTATACAGAAATTAAAAACAGCCGTTTATACCGCGTACTCCAATCGCACACGCCAGCAAAATGGCGCCACTGGCCAGCAACATGTTGGAACTCCGTTTGCCAATAAGTGCCTGGAAATTTTCTCACCAACTGGCGGCCCAGCCAGCAAAGAATATTTTCGCAGCACGCGCCAGCCAATGAGACGCAAGCCTCGTTCTCTCAGCCTCGCGCAGCCAATCCGCGAATGGTTACAAAACTTCTTCGATAATATACGACACGAAAAAACGTAAAATAAAATTGTATTCAAGAAAACTGGTGCTGAAATATTAAAGTTTTTATTTCCATAACAAGTTACGAACTTTCATTAGCAGACTGAGCAGTAGGATGTAAATTTGACGATAGACGTACAGCTAACTATTGTGGCACTTGCGAAGCTAATGAAAACCATTTATGTGAAAAACCGGGTTATCGGCGCTCCAAATGTGTTGGAATGTCGCGCGTTTTTATAATTGTACTAATTGTTTCAGGTAGGCCCTACGGAAATTGTTAGCACATTGTAGGAAACACTGTGGAAAACTTGGCACAGATCTTTTTTAGTGTAATTTTCCACGTGGCGTGTGGCTTGCGCAGAAACACGGAACATTCAGAACCGGTACAGTAATTTCATTTTTACAGTCCAGCTTCTCCCTGAACACAGGTGTAAAGGAAAAATCCGAAGTTTCTTCGTGCCTTCGCGTGGGGTCCGGTTTGGATGTCGGTCTCCACAGATTACTCGTGCTTATGAGTTAACAGTCCATAATTAACTTCACGCCGACCTGAGTGGTATTTCGGTTCTCCTCCTCTCTTAGATTTCGTTCGCCGAAGTGTATGATGGCAACAGTGTAGCGGTTCATTTCCCCTTCCCTTCCTACACTGTTAGAAAAATTGTCCGTAAAATTACGGAAAATACCGGTTAAAAATTATTCAGACAACTGCGTTAAATAACGGTCTCTACGTTTTTTTTTTTCAATAACGTTCTCTCCGTAAATTTTACATAAATCTCCGTGAATTCACGGAAAGTGTCCACAATCTTGAAAGTTTTTTTTTTAATCTGCTCTTTATAAAAAGGAGTAACACAAAACGTTTCACTTTCGTTATGTAGGTAATGCACTGTGTATATCAATGACTATTAGAACAATTTTAAAATGTTATCCAGCAGTGGTATTTGAACTCAGGAAAAATCCCTTTCTGCACAACACTTAACCCACTCACCTACCATGCCTTTGCAGAAAATAGTGTTGTTAACACAGCATTTATATTGAACGATCCATGTACCTCTTAGTTTCTAGTCGTGTTATTTTCGTAATTTATTTCACCGTGTATAACAAAGAAATTTAAACCAGTTTAAAAAATTTGTTTTGTAGTGGGATTTGAACACGATCGAAAAACCAACAATCCATGACTCGAACCACTCACCTACCACACTTTCACAAGAATTATTTCGTAAATATGAATTTTACATAAAAGTGACGAACGCGCCTGTCTTAGTTTCAAGTCGTGTTAGAGAGCTTGTAATATTTTCGGTTTATAAAACAAGGTTTTTGTTATCTTCTTAATGTGCGTGTTTTACTGTGTATACGGGAAATTTTGCCCTGTAGCGGAATCTAATATGAATAAACTAATTGCCAATCCATGACTGGTTCGCCACTCACCTGCTACTATTTTACACGAATTAGTATTGTGAAGATGGGTATCATCTGCATTGTTCGTGTCTCAAAATCGAAACCAAAAGAATACGAAGAACTTTCGTATTTTATATTTAAGGAGCTCATTTCCGTTATTCGTCATTACGGATTTTGCCTTTCCGTAAATAAACTCTACATCTCCGTAAAAGTTGTGTAAATCCACAGAAATTTCTAACATTGTACGAAAATAGCCACCGTTTACTTGCCACCCCTTTTATTCTTGGCCCACATCCTTCCTTCGTGGATGCTGAAGTGAGAAAGCTTTTTTTAAAGTTTATTTACTGTGGTCCGGAGGTGTAACGAGGATTGTTCAAAATGTTTCCTCAGTAGTGTTTCGAGGCATTGGGTACTTTAATTTTATCAATTGTAACCCACAGTGAGATAAATACGAACAAAATATTTGTTTGCATAGAGCCTAAAATATATTTAGTTGCCCCAACAAAATATTTTGTTTAGTAAACAAAATTTGAAAAGCAACAAAATTAATTTTGTTCACCTAACATAATAAATGTTTGCTTAAACAAAACATCTGTGTTGGATTAAAAGAAATATTACTTTCTCAGTAAAATATTTTATTTTATCAACTGGACATATTCGTTCGGCCACTCATTTGATTGCATTCGTTCGGAAATAAAACTCGAGAGTTTGTTTGCATTGTTTGTGACAATTATAAGAGAAGCTGTGTTTGTTTGTTCATTTATTGATGCTTCATAATGGTGTGAACATCCTAAGAAAAAAGTTCAACAGAAAACAAAAAAGGAAAGCTGTAAAATAAATATTTATTTGCGCACGTTGTCCAGTATTTCCTATGCATATATTTTAAAATATTCAGATTTTACCAAAAGTCAGTTTAGCTGAGTCTGCTAGAGCGTAGTGCTTGGGCATAGACGCTGTAGGTTCATATCCCGATAGGGCTTGTTTTTTTTTATATTAGTCGTACCTGTTTATTTGTACGTGGAGCCAAACAACACTTTCGTTGCACCAACCCAATTTTTGTTTGGAGCAACCAAAAATGAACAATAAAATAATTTTGTTGCAATAAGATATTTCAATGCCCCTATACAAACAATTAATTTTGTTTCGCCAAACAAACTTTGTTTAATTTTTAAAAAAGAACTTTTTGTCAGTGCAGTGTACACATTTGTGTGCATGACACACAGGAAGTTTATTTTTTACAGGTAGTGTATACTGCGATGTTCAATTCATAACGATTTTCCAGTGGCGTAGTGAGAGGGTGGTCCAGAGAGGCCGAGCCCCTCCCCGAAGACAAATTGATCAATTTA
This sequence comes from Clitarchus hookeri, assembly GCA_002778355.1. Classification (NCBI taxonomy): domain Eukaryota; kingdom Metazoa; phylum Arthropoda; class Insecta; order Phasmatodea; family Phasmatidae; genus Clitarchus; species Clitarchus hookeri. Next base: position 72,347 of record NQII01004721.1, on the reverse strand, counting down.
TAATAGAATTTCCACCCAACACTAAGATTTGTGTAATGTGTTAGAGTAAATGTAAGGCTACCAAGCTAAGCTTTGTTTTTCTACAGTTCACCCTTCTTCTCTCCCCAAGGCAGAGTGGATTTCCTCCACACAACATTTTTCTCCCCCATCTATCCATATCTCAGAGTTCTCAAGGCCAGAAAAATCCAGAAACTGACCCTAGGAATACACCAGCACTAAGTGTGTACCCATCAGATCTCCCGTTCTGCTCTTGTTCCAGGAAAGAAAGCCACGGCAGACATTACAACATTTAATTAATTTATTACGCAGCCAAAAATGATTTGGTTAGTTTGAGATTACAATTTTTAAATTTGCCGACACTGATCTCTTAGTTTCTGGGGAAAATACTTTACACGAACTTTTACTGAAGATAAGCAAAATTATTTTTTTGATTCACCTGCATTTATACTCATATATTGTCTTTATAACAATTCAGAGGTTGTGCCCCTACCAAGAAAAAAAAACCGGGAAAAGCTAGCGTTTTTCACTGTGGGTGACTGATTCGCAAACCACACTAAGAAAGTTCTGTGTCGGGTCACATTTCATCACGAATAAAAACATGTCTTATTTGCAACACCTGGAGCCATACTTTGAACCTGGCCTGAAAGTGTTAATAAATCTTTTTGAAGTATTCATAAATGTTTGTGGAGTTTCTACCGCGTGTTATTATACGTATGTGGGTCGTGCTCCTTCCAACGGAATAACTAAGCACTGCGTGCTCTGACAAATGGGAGAGGGGCAAGGTTTTTTTACGACTCATAAAAATGGCAGCCATCTTCAAGCCAGGCACCCGCCATAAAACGAAGTTACACACAGCCCTACAAATCCTGCAACCCAACAGAATTACGACAGCTTCACAGAGTTGATAAGTACACAGACGTGCAAAGGCGTGTCGGCTCCTTTGATGATGGCGTACCCATTCGCTGACCGTCTGCGCGAGGCTCTGGAAACGGGTGTTTAGTCTGAACTGCTTCTGCGTTCTGTGAAAGATCGCCTGTTCGCTAAACTGCCGGCTGTTGAAGGCTGTTTCGTGGTAAAGTGAGCCCTTTTGAAAACAACCCTTGTAAAATGTCTGTGCTCCTACGTGCGTATATTTTAACGGGCACACTGACCGACATGCGCCCGCAGTTTAAGTTGGTAACGAAGAAAGAAATAATAGTTCCATGCCTTAACGTTGAATTAAAAGTGTAACGTAAACATTTGTGCACACTGAAATAATTTATTTTGTTTTCTGTTTTTTTAATGAATGTAAGTGAAAGAATTAGGAAATTAGTAAAATGTTTTCTTTTCTATAAATGTAATAGTTTCTCTACACCCATACATGAATAAAGTGATCAGGCGCATGGCAATGTCAAATTTACATATGGCGGGAAGATACATAATGGGCACACAAGTAGATCTTAAGCAGAGATTTCAGAAGTGTTCTGTTTACCGTGAACAGCCTATAGCAGCTTTACCAGGAGCTGATTGGCGTACTGCGTTCGGAAACATTAATCGCCAGTGACGCACGCTTTGCTGGCGTGTGTGGTTGGAGTTCACGGTATAGGCTGCTATTTCATATCTTATATTCTTAAGGGGTCCATCCGCCTGTCGCTGGAACTGCGTAGCAGTGTGCTTGAAATCTGGTTTTTTTCCCCTTACGAAAAACTATTAGACGTGCACTCGATGTACTGATCTACGAAAAGAACGCACACTTCAATCCACGCATGCCGATTACTTTCAAGATATCATGTACGTTATAAATACAATTTCGGAACACTCGAACGTTTAGCTAAAAACTGCATTTTCGAAGCGCTGTAACTTGAAATATTTTGATCAGATATACACAAAAGTAATATAGAGTACTAAATTGAACCATGCGACAGACTTTCCACCAATAAAAATTATGAGGTCACCGCTGATAATTCCCTAAGTACACACAGCACGACGAGAGCCCCGCGCACTAGTTCCGAGCTCTGCGCGTAGTGGCGAAGGCGCACTTGATGTGCGTGGCAGTTTTGTCCTTATCGCTTCTGAGCTTCTTGGCCTCGAAACGTGGAAAACAACTCAAGGCAGGCGAGTCCCTTAAGTACTCAGCGATAGCGTGGTGTGACCAGAAACTCTGTGACCCTTTGCTTTTCTTTTTTTCCCCTCGAAGGTCCAGGCATCGAGCAGGTTTTACTGGTTTCATTTTTGCGCACGTTCTAGCCAGGAATCAAACGCCGGACCCAAGTGGCGCGAAAGAAGAATACCAACTCACCCACCAGTCGGCACTTAACATACAGCAAATCTGAATCAGTTAAATAAATTAGTGATATGCGAGTCGTTGAATGTCAGTCAGCTACCTGCCATCAACTGGGGCATAAATGTATTTAACTGGGAACCAATATTTCGTTATTGTGTTTGAGTTGTGCCGCATACTCGTAGAGAAACCACATTACTGTCCTGCAGCTAATCGGGGTCCTGTAGACCCAAGAAGGAATGCCGTACGTGCAACTTCAATCTACGTGTAACTTTAACTAGTTTAAAAACTGGAATAAGAAATGAGTAGTTGTTTACTAGCACAGCATGTCCGCGTTTAATTAACTATAATATATATTTGTATTTGCTGACTTTTACCGAAATTAACACGGTTAAGAAAACCTCTTTTTTTTTCTGCCCGAAATGGTACACCGCTTTCCTAAAGTTCCCTATATCTGCGTTTTCATTACAATATTCGTTTGTATGTAACATTTCAGTAAATATAATAACTGTGTTTTAATATAAAATAACTGGAAATATTTAAACACTCTTCAGGAAAAGAAAGGATGTTGGCATTAATAAAAGTGATTCAATTAGTATGTATGACATAGACTGTTTGTAAACATAAGTTTCCGTAAAATCAAAACTTTCAGCACCACTAGACGGAGCGAATCCACTTTTCGAGTCTCCTTTTTTAACCCACGGTTGTTAAAAAAACACGACTATATTTATAACTTTCTCGTTTGCCAAGTCAATTTGTAATTTTTCTACTGCGCCACTATTTATTATTTTGAGGCGAGCTTTCAGCGAGAGGTGTCTGCGAAGAAGTTCTCTTGGAATCGACGCGGATGGCAGCGATTCCACACAGGGCTGGCTGGCGCCGAGGGAACTAGTTCTCATGCCGGCCGCCGACATGGCGGATATGTAACGAATAATTATCGGCATTTAGCTCCCAAAAATTTGTTGTAAGAACGCGGGGACGTCGTAAATAAGCAGCGCGCTGGCATCCCGCTCGTAAAGCAAGCGGAACACACCTCCTCCCCCCCCCCCC
>NQII01004721.1:4581-69029 GCA_002778355.1 Clitarchus hookeri | reverse complement strand
AGAGAGAGGATGCTGCCGCGTGTACGAGATCTGGTCGTCTGCGATATATCTGGCGGTGGACGCTCGGTTCGGGGGATAAACGATCAATTTATAGTGCAGCCACGTGCTCGCGCCCGGGTCCGGCCAGTGCTCTTAATGAATGTGGCCCGAGCGCCCGCGCCACCTATAACGTATTCCGAGGGCGTGATTAATTTCCCCGCCCGTCCACATAAATTCCCCCTCGTAGACGTTGTGGACACAAGCGCGCTCTGTGGGGCCTCGCCGGGCAGAGAGCAGCCCGAGGAAGCCAGCTGGGGCGAAGCAGGGACCGGAGGGCGTGCTTCCGGCCGTTACAAGCACCCGCGCGACCTTGTAACCTTGTAACCCGGCGTTTCTCTGCATTTCGTTAACCCGTTCTCTCACACATTCATTCACGAGTTGTAGTCACGGGTACCGTTGTGGTGGACGTTGTACTTGGGCCGAGATTCCATGAAAAAAAAAAATCTGCATTTAAGAGACAACAGAATGCTTCTGTAAACTGGTTTCAGGGCAGCAGCAACCATCTTCCATGCCGGCAGCATAATGTCCTGTTGATTTATTACAGTTCGGTTTTATTACAAGGACAATCCAAATATTTCTGAAGTCATTTGTTGAAGGAACTGTTTTGTAGGCGGAACAGACTACTCTGCTGTAGAAATTATATTCACAGTTGCAGACAGAAGCACAGACAAGACCACAACATACAGTTCTGTTGCAATTACTGTCTTTTTTTTAACAGTATTTAGATTGTACCAACAACCAGTGTTTGATTGCTGCCCGTATTTTTTCAGTCTAGATGGGTTACGGGTAAATAAATCTGGCTCCTATAACCATATGTATATGTTTTCTCAGTGTTGCTTCATGCAACTGATGAGCAACGCGATGTAGCTCAGTGATATTGTTGCATCACCCACTCGTAAAAGAGATACAAAGAAAATTCCAAAAATATGGTTATTCACTAGAAGGACACTGAATGCATCTGGTAGTGATTACCCGCTGTGCACAGTAACGCCCATAGGTTTTCTTCGAGTGCAACGCGTTCGCAATTATGGACACGGGTAGTTAACAGGTTAAAGAAACTGATGCCTGTACACATTAAAATATCTTCAGCATTTTCTCTGACCTGAGGCGGTAGAAAAAAAAATCTAAACTCGTAGTTACAAGTTGCATGGTTAAGGCGCCCGCCTACCTGGAACTTTTTCCCACGTTTAGGGCCGAGAAGCGCGGGAGCGATAAGGGCGACACTGCCACGCGCATCAAGTACGCCATCGCCGCTAAGCGCAAGGCTCTGAACTGGCGTGCAGTGTTCTCGTCGTGCTGCGTGTACCTATGGGACTTTCAGCGATGACCATATTATTTTATTAGTGGGAAGTCTTTAGGAAGGTTCAATGCAGGCGCCTATAGTAGTTTTGTATGTATCTGATGCGTTCATTTTGAGCTACAGTGCCTTGGAAAGGCCGTTTTTTAGCGGTTTTGGGGTACTCTGAATTGATGTTTCTAACGTACGTGATATTTTGAAAGTACTTAACAGCTCTCGTCTGAAATGTGTGTTCTTTTCGTAGATCAGCACGTTGGACGCACGCTTTATAGTTTCGTTGAAAAACGTGTATTTCGAACACTCTGCATCGCAGTTCAAGCGCCAGGTAGACGGGCGCCTTAAGCACAAGAGAAAATTTCTACTTGCACTTATAGAAGGATTCTGAACGGCGCGTAATCCTAATGTGGATGTCACTATGACCGAGGACAGCAACAGCTATAGTAGCTATCGGTTTCTCTCTCTCCCCCACTACTTCTCGGGTTCGCGCCATGTTGCTCCTGCGTTTTATGTAGGTATAGTTCATTCGCGGTCACTTGCAAAGTTTCTGAAGCCCTGCTCAAGTTATACTTCCAGGATATACCTCCGCCTCGTGCAAACAGAGCTTAACCAAGTTTAGAAAACTATACCAAAGCGACAACGCACCGCGTTCGTGCGCACTCGCTTTAATAATATTTTGCGCAAGAACTATTTCTCACTACGCGTTACCATCACACCTACATTCTCTCTGTTTCATTCGCGTTAATTACAAGTGAATGAAATACTATAATTTATAGATACAAAGTAAGTAAAAGTTCAGTTAAACCAAAAAAAAGTTACTTTATGTTAACATATGTATAAAACGCTTGTGATATACGGCGTATTTAACCCGTTCAGTTGTGGCCACGTTGCAAATGAATGAACGTTTACCGGAACTGTACACAGCAGGGCACAAGTGCCCAGTTTTACTTGTGGCTAATCTTATCTGTGGACTTTTCTACGCCTCTTTGACATGAATGGTTAATGCTAATACCATCGAACAAGCAGCACGTGTTTCATATGCTGAAAAAAAAAATGCTGAACACAAGTACAGTTCATACCAAAAATATTAGGTGATTGCAACACTTGAACTCGGAAAATAATGTGTGAGCGAACGGGTTAAGAAACAACTAAACACGTCCTACATGGGGTGATTTTTCAAATGTTTATTTCAAAAAGTATGAAAAGACTGCGGATAGACTGAATAGAATATAGGCTACCTACCTTCCATTACTTTTCTATAAGGTGTGCAACACCTTCGTAATAATAGTTTTTCTCATAAATATATAGAGAAACATTTTTATTAATGTAGAAACAATGCTCAGAATGAACCAAATGCAAAAAAATTTCCAATCGGATGTTTTTTTTAGTCTTTGATTATGCACAAAATAGNTAACATATGTATAAAACGCTTGTGATATACGGCGTATTTAACCCGTTCAGTTGTGGCCACGTTGCAAATGAATGAAAGTTGACCGGAACTGTACACAGCAGGGCACAAGTGCCCAGTTTTACTCGTGGCTAATCTTATCTGTGGACTTTTCTACGCCTCTTTGACATGAATGGTTAATGCTAATACCATCGAACAAGCAGCACGTGTTTCATATGCTGAAAAAAAAAAAAATGCTGAACACAAGTACAGTTCATACCAAAAATATTAGGTGATTGCAACACTTGAACTCGGAAATTAATGTGTGAGCGAACGGGTTAAGAAACAACTAAACACGTCCTACATGGGGTGATTTTTCAAATGTTTATTTCAAATAGTATGAAAAGACTGCGGATAGATTGAATAGAATATAGGCTACCTACCTTCCATTACTTTTCTATAAGGTGTGCAATACCTTCGTAATAATAGTTTTTCTCATAAATATATAGAGAAACCTTTTTATTAATGTAGAAACTATGCTCAGAATGAACCAAATGCAAAAAAATTTCCAATCGGATGTTTTTTTTAGTCTTTGATTATGCACAAAATAGNAATGCTCAGAATGAACCAAATGCAAAAAAATTTCCAATCGGATGTTTTTTTTAGTCTTTGATTATGCACAAAATAGCTTTCTCGGTTGCTAATGAAAATAGTCTTAAGTATAAGACTTTGAGTGCGGACAACGTAATATAACGTCAGCTGAGTTTTACCGAGTTGAATGTAGTTTGCCAGAACATTACGACATCCGTATCCTTTGGAGACACTAGTGACGAAATGATACATTTACCACCCGTCTCCCTGGGGTTCTCAGCAGCATTATATTACGTCAGCGACGCTCAAAGTGTAAATTACTCAAAGAAACAGGCTGTATTGCATATTATTGTAGGCAGTAAATTACATTTAACTGGGATACTTTCAACTCGGCGTTCTATTGGCAGAAAGCCGGCCGGTGTTGTGTCGACCAATAGGACGGTTTTAATTTGCAAAATAGAAACCAGTAGAACTGAAGGTAATGCAGCCGTGAATATACGAGACTCACTTCTACCTTGTCTTAATTTTTAGTGAATGTACACCGTACTCAAAGTGTTACATATTTGTGTATTCTTTTCATTAAAAACGTTGACTGAAAGATATCCTGTTGATTAGCTCATAGGAAGTTTTCCTGCATGAAGTAGTACGTACACCACTGCGCAATTTATAAACGTCTGCAGCGTATAATTTTAGCAGCTGTGACGAGTCCTCTTTAGTGGAGGGAGACGGAGACAAATAAAACGCGACATTGACGTGCAGCAGTGGTAACTGGCGTTTGACACATTAAGGCGTGCGTTCATTTGAGACCATTCAAGGTGAGCTGGAAGTGAGGTGCCCATATACACCACGGCAAGGAAAACCAGTTCTTGCCATATTTGTATTCCCTCCTGAGCCACCGTGTTACTGCTCCACGCCACATGGGCATTACAGTGTANACCAGTTCTTGCCATATTTGTATTCCCTCCTGAGCCACCGTGTTACTGCTCCACGCCACATGGGCATTACAGTGTACGGCACAACGTTCTTTATCGCTCGCTCTCAGCCCGCTGAGTGTGGAGTAAATAACACAGAAAAACATTCTTCTACCTGTTATAAATAATTATTTGGTAGCTAGTTGCTAAATATTATCTTGTAACTCTACATCTGAGATATTGTAAAATTATAACACATTATTTTATGAAACNTAGCTAGTTGCTAAATATTATCTTGTAACTCTACATCTGAGATATTGTAAAATTATAACACATTATTTTATGAAACATACAAAATTGCTAATGCAGCTCAATATTGATAACAAACTTGAAGTTTACAACACTTGCTTGCTAAAATTCAACATCATATTTACACATTCCGCACTAGGGTTGTGTGAGATTTACTCTGGTGTCGCAAAAATTGCGTTGGCAACTAGTTTCCAAAGACTTATCTGTACAAACCTGCAGGATTCTCGGAAACTATCTGGCAAAAGTGTACATGGTGATAGAGGGAACCAAAATAAAGTTTTATTTACATAGAATGTCGGTCTGGAAATTGTGTGTTGAACATATGGGAAAGATGAAATGAAAGACAGGCCAAATTCAATGCATCAAACCATTTATAAATCAAATGTAAAATAAATACGTAATAATTAAGTAAAATATTTCTCTGTTATTATTCATGTAACTTAAAATTTTAATTAAAAATCACCTATTTGGAACACTGCGCACTTAGCGGTGGAAATTTCCCCTATGCCAAACTCTCCCATAATAAAACTCGTTTTGTTCCTAACCTGAGTAGAAATGACTTTACCCCAGACGAGGAATGAATAGTACTTTCAAGTTATCACTCATGCTGTAAATATTATTTGGGAGCCCTTAATTATAGTTGAAGACGGCTTTTCCAGACTTTCATATCTTAAAACATACCAGTAGGACACGAGCTAAACTACGATAGGAGGCTGCACTGAACTCACAGACTTTTCATAAATAAAATTATATTCTGTAAAGAGGCGGAGCACATTCGAGTTGTTACTGACCACTATTGTTTCGACGAACTTGGGCCTGGTTCGACTGCTTGGTGTCGAGTGCTCTCCAGAGGATAGAACACGGAAGAATACAGAAGCGCACCTGCTGCTCGCGCCAGGAAAATGGGCCTCCTTGCCAGCGACATGACGGACCGTTACTCACCAATCAGTTACCGGAACGCCAACTCTGCTAGGGATCTCGTGTTGGTGTTCTTGTCACACAACTCACCTTCTTTTCCTGTGGACCAGGTTCGATTCCCGCCATGCCTAAAACGTAGAAGACGTTGCCGTTGGCTGGCAGGTAATATCGCGGTACTGCGTTTTCCCCTAATTTGCAGTACGTTGCTGATCTATATTCACCTCGCTTCACCTCTGTCAGTCGGCTCTCGAGACCTCGATGTTGAGAGCCACCCAAATCTCTTCATTCGCTCACTCACTCATTCGCCTCCATTGGGTTAACGATTTAATTCCCACATTAATGTCTCATTTCTGGTGTTGCAAATAAGGGTTTTTTTGATGCGTGCTGTACCTTAGCTGGCAAATAACTTGTTTCGTTAACATAACCAATAAGCTATAGGCTTTGTGTTTGTTGATCAACGATACGAACCAGTCATAACGTAGAGCAGTAGTACGGTTTAGGAATCAGTTACCCACAGGGAAGATCATTGAGCGCTGAGCATCGCAGAGTACAGTGCTTTCTATACAACGTGTTGACGATTGTCTACAATGGGCAAGAAAGAAATAAAATACCTCACCTTTTTAAGCACCAGCCAAATCCGGTTCCCTCTCGTTAACTTGGCAAGACGGTAGCTCAGTCAATATACATACAACAACTAGACACAAGACCCGTTTCCAGGACCTCTTGCTGGCAAGAAGCGTCCGGGCACTCTCACAAACGGCCACCACACAACTTTGCATTTGTGTAGGAGGTACAAGAACTGAAACACTATTTACCACAAGCAGAAAATGTCTGATTGTGATCATCGGTGGACTGCGGTTGGCTTGGCACCCTCCTGTGGAGGTCACAACCAAAGAAAACAACGATACAGTAGCTATCAGTTTCTCTTTTTCATCCTTCCCCCTCCAACTTTCGGCCCCACTTCTCTTGCTCGCAACATTTTGCTCCCACGTTTTACACCCTATCAGTTATTCTCTTGTAAGGCGTAAAATTACTTCGTAATAATAGTTTTCCTAAACATTTCAGCGACGACAATGAGGGATAAAAGGAGAGAGGTTTTCATGACAATTGTATCAGTGCTTATAAAATACCTATCAATTAAAAAAAAAAAATACCGAACTCGAATTTCTAGGAATAATTACCGATTATGACTTTTTTCAATATCCAATGAAAACAACATAAAAAATAACAGAGCGAAGAATTATTTTTGTTACAACCGTTTATTGAACTTTGTCATATTGATTGGTCATCAGTAGTGTAAGTGAATTTCGAGAATTCTTTTCCCAGCAGACTTTACTTCCAAGTCCTTCACATACTCTAGCCCCAATTGTTTAATCATTGGATGCTGTCACGGCTCGAGATTTCTTTTATTCAACTTAGTTTAATCTGATACAGCCAGTGTTGAGTCCTGGTTTTTTTGCTGGCTAAAAGAGTTGAACGGGGTATTTCAAAACTACTGCAGTCCAATCATAAAACGAATACTAGAAGAGTATATTTACTTGAAGACCAGCATGCCATCTAGCTGGCCGTTAGAGAATTTTCCTGCATCAAGTATTACGCACACCATTGCACAAGCGCAAGAGTCCACGGCGTACAGTTTCAGCGGTTGTGTGTTGCAAGCGGTCGTCACTACAGCTCATACCAGTTCCAGGTCCGCTGCAACCAGATGTACCCAACCCTTGAAGTCATTAAGGTGGCCTCCTGTCCAACAGAGTTATTATATGTGCCCGAGGATTAGAAGAGTGCAACACGTTTATTTAATTCTTATTTATTTTGTAAAACTTTAAATAAAAGCACAGACGACAGACAAACCACGCAAATAATTCCCAAGATATACTGTATTGTAATAAATTTTTTTTGGGCACAAGATTATATTTAAGATTTTCTTTAAAATGGAAACTTGCTAACGAATTTTTACCGTACTTCATTTTGCCATGCTTCTATCTGATACATTACAAAGATATGAACTAAACAAAAATGTAAAAACTACGTTTGGATCTTTGACCATTCTTGAAGCACCAAATTTGGGTACGTTGACACACACACGTTTTACACACGCAATGGAGTGCGATCGCGTATTGGTCGGCCAGTATCCGTCTCGCCGTTTCTCAGGTTGATTAACGTCCTTGGCATTTGCCGCACGGTCTAGCGAATACCCCGGCCTTCTTTGTATGCAGATCACGTTGTCTCCCGCCCTTCTTCAGCTTTTGTTCGCCCCCTTGATCTTCATTTGAGCTTGACGGCGACCCTGTGCTGGCTGCCACCGCGTGTCCGCGAAATAGGGTTGCCAACTGTCCATTTATCGTACGGCATTTCCCGTATCCTGGAGCAGAAAGAATTATCCCGTATGGACATAGGATTGGACGCCCTATATCCCGTATCTCAGACCACTTCTAGGATAAACTGGATATTTATAAGCAATTTGATTACTCGTATTATCTAACCAAATGGCCACAGATAGTTACAGTTTACGCCAACAGGTGGCATTTTCCAACAAGTTCGTCCGTAGAAGAAGCGCTTGACAATATTTGTACAGTATCTTTTCTCCCAGTGTATGTTGGTGTGTCTACTGTAAAGCCAATAAATTCAGAAATTCAAATCACAGTGAATTATGACTCAGGTCGCAAATAACATTTGGTTGTATGTGTTCAGAGAAAATGTTAAGTTATATTTAACACTGGCTTTCCATATTTAAACTATTGATTTTCGAACAATATCTTATCATTTAATTGGAGTCATATGTGTGACGAGTTGTCTATCGTGTCCCTTATGGCAAATCTGATAAAGTCAGTAACACTACCAGGAGCTGCTGTCGCAGCCTTCCTATATAGTTCACTTGTGACGACCTTCCACGTCGTTCATTACAGAGAAAGCTTCATTAGGCCATTAAAACACTATGTACAATTTTTTTGTTTTGCTATAAAAAGATTTTTTTGTAAAATCTTAAATGCATATATATATATATATAGTATAACCAATTATAGCTAATATTCAACTCGCATTATTATGAAGTAGAAACAAATTTATGTTTATTGTACTCGCGATAGTAAAAAAAGAAAAAAAGAAAAATTAATAAAAATTGTCGGCACCGAGACCGTAACTCACATCTTTCAGGTTAGAAAGCAAAAATGTTACCACACGATCACTTCGTTCTATAGGCACATTTTTTGTTGATATGATCGCAGTTTATTAACTCGGGGAAAAATGATAATCCCACATCTTGGGGGCCACAGTGGCTGAGCGGTTAGACTGCTCGCCTCCACCTAATCAGGTTCAATCCCCAGCCGGGCCACACCCGGATTTTTGCAAATGGGAATAGTACCAGACGATGCCGCTGGTCGGCGGGTTTTCTCGGGCTCTCCCGTTTTCCCCGCCCCTTGCGTTCCGGCGCTGCTCCATACTCACTCGGCAAACAGGGATATCGAAATTCCTTTGCTATTTAACACTCAGCTGCCAATTGACCTATAATGAACTCACGAAGATTTCCTCGTCGCTGTTGACAGACTTCCGTTACTGCCGAAGAGCTGCGCAGTGGTCTCGACGATCAGCGATACCGCCAGGCTTAACATTCGGGATGCGCTGAAAATGAAAATTTCCCTACTTCTGAAAACTAAATTCTTGTAGTTTCGTTATTTCGTTTATGATAGTGAGGATCTTAAAAAAAAAAATATGCTTACAGCACACCCAATACTAATTACCGTGAATAAAATTAATACTATTTTTATAACAGAAGTGAACAATAAAGATTATATTTTCTGTTACCTATTAAAGGGGTATTCGATTGGTGGACTATCAGTTCAACATTATATTGACCGACAGCCAGCTAGTAACTTTATTCAGTGGAGTAAACATGTGAAATGTTGGTGGGAACCGAGAGGGTGATGGTAAGTGGTAGAGCAAAGAAGAAAAGAAATAGCGTTGCTATAATTTAAAATACAAGCAAAAATTCTGTAGTCCTTTCACGTTTACTTTTCACTTTTTGAAGCCCTGCTAAAGTTATACGTCTGGGATATTCCTCCGCCTCATGGGAACAAAGCTTAACGAAGTCTAGAAAATCACACCAAAGCGACAACGCACCGCATTCGTACACACTCAGAGTAATAATATTTTACATAAAAACTATTTCCTACTGGGCCTTAACAACACGCTTATTTTTTCACTGTTTTTATTCGTATAAATTATATATCATGATTTATAGATAAAACAGAATTAAAAGTTCAATTTAACNAACGAAGTCTAGAAAATCACACCAAAGCGACAACGCACCGCATTCGTACACACTCAGAGTAATAATATTTTACATAAGAACTATTTCTTACTGGGCATTACCAACACGCTTATTTTTTCACTGTTTTTGTTCGTATAAATTATATATAATGATTTATAGATAAAACAGAATTAAAAGTTCAATTTAACAAAAAAAAAAATATGTTAAAACAAGTATAAAACACTTGAGAAACATGGCGTGTTTAGAAAACAACCAAACGCGTAATNCAAAAAAAAATATGTTAAAACAAGTATAAAACACTTGAGAAACATGGCGTGTTTAGAAAACAACCAAACGCGTAATACACGGTGTGATTTTTCAAAGGTTTGATAAAAACAAGTGTGAAGAAACCGTGAATAGTCTGTAGCTTGTCTTGAACGTCAGTAAACGTTTACAGAGTGCAATATTTTAAACGTGTTAGATTCGTCCATTTGCGACAGCAGTTATTGAGAATGTGTGCGAAACTTGTGGCACACGGTCGCTAGTGACGTAAAGATTAATACGTGATGCCTGTGTATGCTTTTACTTCACTACAATGTTAGAGTTTGTAAGGGTTTCTGAACTATCGAATACGCTGAAAAGAAAACAAATGGTTGTCGGAGACATGCCATTCAACGCGACAGACGAAACATGTGGTTGCTTCAGATTCTCCCACGAGGACTTGCGTCGAGACAGCTCTGCCCATGCATCTTCATTTCATTAAAAAAAAATAATTAATTAATTTCCACCTCACCTCTCTTAGCCAAAGGCCATTCGAGGTTTTTGATTATTTTCCTTTTCCTTTATTCCACACCTTCCTATTCTTCTTCTTCTTCATCTTCATCTTTTTNATTATTTTCCTTTTCCTTTATTCCACACCTTCCTATTCTTCTTCTTCTTCATCTTCATCTTTTTCTTTCTTATGGACTCTTAATCTTATTTTTATTATTCTTTCTTATTTTATCATTCTTCAAAACCCTTCGTCTTTTTAACCATCTTTACTTCTTATTCTTCNCTTTCTTATTTTATCATTCTTCAAAACCCTTCGTCTTTTTAACCATCTTTACTTCTTATTCTTCTTTTCTTTTGTTTTTCTTCTTATTCTCTTCATCCTCCTCATCAACAACTTCATCTTCTATTCTTCTTCTTCATGTTCTTATTTCTNTATTCTCTTCATCCTCCTCATCAACAACTTCATCTTCTATTCTTCTTCTTCATGTTCTTATTTCTTTCTCTTATTTCTTTGTTTGTATTTTCTTACTCCTGTTGTTCCTATTTCTCTTCTGCTTCTTCACTTCATCCTCCTAACATATACTTCCCATAATACCCATGTTCGTCGGGACGCCTAATCTTTATCTAGGGTCTTCGTTTTATAGGAATATTCTAGCGACGAGAACGTCGTGAGCAATAATCGTCGCTTGAATTCACACATGAACTTCTAGGTACCATATAATAGTTCGCTGGGCGATGTGCAGACACGTGTATGCGCGGCAGCAATGGAAGTGCCTGTCTCCCGGCAACAGGTGCCGGCTGACTTATGACCTGTCTAGGCGACGCCACGGAAACAATCTACCACGCGAACTGCGCCATTCCTCCACGTGCGTCTTCTGTCGCNCTTCTTATTCTCTTCATCCTCCTCATCAACAACTTCATCTTCTATTCTTCTTCTTCATGTTCTTATTTATTTCTCTTATTTCTTTGTTTGTATTTTCTTACTCCTGTTGTTCCTATTTCTCTTCTGCTTCTTCACTTCATCCTCCTAACATATACTTCCTATAATACCCATGTTCGTCGGGACGCCTAATCTTTATCTAGGGTGTTCGTTTTATAGGAATATTCTAGCGACGAGAACGTCGTGAGCAATAATCGTCGCCTGAATTCACACATGAACTTCTAGGTACCATATAACAGTTCGCCGGGCGATGTGCAGACAAGTGTATGCGCGGCAGCAAAGGAAGTGCCTGTCTCCCGGCAACAGGTGCCGGCTGACTTACGACCTGTCTAGGCGACGCCACGGAAACAATCTACCACGCGAACTGCGCCATTCCTCCACGTGCGTCTTCTGTCGCNCGACCTGTCTAGGCGACGCCACGGAAACAATCTACCACGCGAACTGCGCCATTCCTCCACGTGCGTCTTCTGTCGCCGGCAGACAAGTCTATTTAGCGGAATATGCTCAAGGGCAGGGGAATCTCCAGCCGATTGCAAAGGTGTGAGGGGGGAGGGGGCTTTCTGCCATGCAACAGACCTTGCGTGTGTACGTTTGTACAGACATTTCACGGTAAACTGAGCACTTTTGAAAGACCTGCTTAAGATCCAGTTGTATGCATATTGTACATTCTTCCACCATGTGTAAGATTAACATTGCAATGGGCCTGATCACTT
This sequence comes from Clitarchus hookeri, assembly GCA_002778355.1. NCBI lineage: Eukaryota > Metazoa > Arthropoda > Insecta > Phasmatodea > Phasmatidae > Clitarchus > Clitarchus hookeri. The sequence goes on along the minus strand of NQII01004721.1, from coordinate 56,910 downwards.
TTTTTCTTGCATCGGTGAAGTGAAACTGTGAAATTACTAGAAAATGCAATGTTTTAAAAATTTGGTAGTTCTTACATGTACGTGCGTTGAAAAACAGAAAGCAAAATTAATAATTTCAGTATTAACTGAGGTTTACGCAACACTTCCAAATAAACTTTAAAACATATAACAACTTTCTCTCCACCGTTACCAAGTTCATTAGGCGCATGCCAGTCAGTGTTTATATGCAGGTAGTGGCAGTGACATGTATCAAAGGTTGATTTCAAAAAAACTCAATCAACCATGAACAGCCTATATTTGAATACGCCTACGTTAGCGGGTTATACTTTGGGGTATGGCAATGAAATGATAGTATCGAAATGGATACTTTGTTTTTAAAGCTTAAATCACTAGACAGAAAATGAGAGAGCTGGGACAGGGGCTTGGGGCTTCGGACGATCGGATGGACATGGCATCTGGCAGAGGACCGGCAGTGGCATCTGGCGGAAAACCAGAGCTGATCTTGACCTTGACATTTGACCTTGACCTCAAATGTTCTGTTTCCCCAGAAACACTAAACATTTCTAGAATTTCCCTTAAAATGTTTTGCATTGCCCTCCAGATCTGTAAACTTGACCTTTGACATTGATATAGACCTTTACCTTTGTGGTGATTTGGTGCTGGGGCTTGGGGCTTCAAATCTTGGAGCCGTCCACTATATTGGATTGCAGCACCGCCGCCATCTTGTTTCTAGAATTTTCCAGTTCATGCTCTGTCATTCCACCTTTCATGCTCTGTAATTCTGCCTATCATGCTCTATCATTCCACCCTAGAATGTTATAGTTCATTGCCTAGTCATGATACTTCATGCTCTGTCATTCTGTCTATTATACTGTGTCATTCCACCCTAGAATATTCTAGTTCATTGCCCTGTTATGATACGTCATGCTCTTTCATTCTACCTTGATACTTCATGCTCTATCATTCCATGCCACCATCTCTTTTCTAGAATTTTCCTTTTCATGCACTGTCATTCCATTTCAAGATCGGACATCTTGATTTTGATTCAGCCATCTGGTTTCAAGAATGTTCCATTTTATGTTCTATCATTTCATGTCAACACCAAGCATTTTGTTTCAGAAATGTTCTAGTTCATCGCCCTCGTGCTACTTCATGCTGTCCACTCCACCTTGTTACAAGAATATTCTACGACCTATGCCTGTGCTAATGGCAGTTTTGGTATTTTGTTATGCTCTGGAGGAGTATAGTCTCAATTACAAATATAAACGCTACTTTATTATCAGTGAATGAAATTGTGTACATTATAAAACTGGTCGACGTAAATAAAATCATGTTTTCAGGTTAGCCTGTCAACATTTTCTCAGTAGGTCGAATTATAGAGTATTTTAGCAGTGCAATACTTCCTTGGAATCATCAGTTATATATATATATATATATATATAAGAGGGCGTGGAAGACCACATACGCATACATGCACACACGCACCGAGCGTGGTGGCATAGTGATAAACTTTCGGACTCACATTCGGGAGGACCTGGATCCTAATTTCTGTCCGGCCATTCTGATTTCAGTTTTCTGTGGTTTCCCGACATCACTCCAGGTGAATGCCGGGATGGTTCCGCACAACAATCGGCCATGGCCGATTCCTTTCTCACTGCATCTTCTCTGAGAAACTTACTCCGTTTTCAATGACCTCGCTGCCTGCCTAGCTACTACACACACGTGTACATGACCGAGTTAAGTCGCTTCTTTTCCAGAAGTAGTTGTGTTGTTTGGGAGAGAGAAAAATTATCGTAATGGAAGTTCCGAGAAGAACCCTCGCCCATATCGGTTACGGAGAGCAGGCCGGGTCTGCGACGGATAGAAGAGAAGTGTGCGAGGTGAGAGAGTGGCGCATACCCTTGCGGGAGAAATGATTTCCGGCCCAGACGCCGGTGTTATTTCCAGAGGATACGGAGCCACTGATATCGGGAAATTGCCGGCTCGGGAGGTTCTAATGGAGGCGTTGTTCTGATGAATTTCCTCTGCCGAGAGTGGCCGCCGTGTGTGTGCGTGAGTTGGGCGCGCGGCACAATTCTCCTTTGTTCCAGCCGCGAAGCTCTCAGGCTCACCGGTTCAAAAGGAGCTGTAAATAAAGTAGCGAGGGACGTAGGCCACGCCATTTGCCAAGTCACGAGGCGGATCGTCCACAAAGACTACCCGGGTGAACGGGATCCCCACACCATCCCAGCCACCGAACTACCCATATAATCCATTCACGATCACTTCCAGTTATACTTTCAAGGTATTCCTCCACCTGNATCCCAGCCACCGAACTACCCATATAATCCATTCACGATCACTTCCAGTTATACTTTCAAGGTATTCCTCCACCTGATGTAAACAAAGCTTAATCAAGTTTAGAAATTTACGTCAAAGGGACAACGCACCGCATTCGTGCTCACTGAGTTTAATGATATTCTGCATAAGAACTATATTTTACTGCGCATTGCCAACATACCCATTTCCTCGCTCTTTTTATTCATATCAATTTTTTGGACCAATATCATAAGGAATGTGATCAATTTTAAGAGAAGATTGTCACAGGGGACGAGACGTGAAAGAAGCAGTTACAGACTGGTTATCCTCACAGGCGGCAGACGTCTATGACTTAGGCATACGAAAGCTTGAATAACATTATGACAAATGTTTAAACAAATATGGAAGCTATGTAGAAAAATAGAAAAACATGTAAGGAATTAAATAAAAANTTGAATAACGTTATGACAAATGTTTAAACAAATATGGAAGCTATGTAGAAAAATAGGAAAACACGTAAGGAATTAAATAAAAAACGTTTTGTGAAAAAAATTTGTAATGGTTTATATTTTATACGAAATTGGACCTTACCCTCGTATATAAATAAAATTTTAATTTAACCAAAAAAATATGATACTGTTACATTGGACGCCTGAGGGGCGTATCTGAGTTCGTCAGGGATGGAGGTCTTAAAAAAAAACTAAAAAAATTAAATTTGATTTCTAATTTATTCACGCGGCTATTATTTACAGCATTCAATTATCCGTCTCCACTATTAAACTTTTTTAAATTAACAGTGAGAGCAATATTTAGTGTATATTTAAACTCTTATTAACATCCTTCTTAATGCCTCTGTTTGATACTCGCTGTCACAGATTTCTTCTCCGCTGGTCACTTCTCTCGCTGCTCGACGTCTATCGATTGGAACTCAGCCACTCTGCAAATTCAACAACTACATCCAACTCCCGTCTCGGAGGCCTATCACACTTTTATATCGTTCNATCCCAGCCACCGAACTACCCATATAATCCATTCACGATCACTTCCAGTTATACTTTCAAGGTATTCCTCCACCTGGTGTAAACAAAGCTTAATCAAGTTTAGAAATTTACATCAAAGGGACAACGCACCGCATTCGTGCTCACTGAGTTTAATGATATTCTGCATTAGAACTATATTTGACTACGCATTGCCAACATACCCATTTCCTCACTCTGTTTATTCATATCAATTTTTTGGACCAATATCGTAAGGAATGTGATCAATTTTAAGAGAAGATTGTCACAGGGGACGAGACGTGAAAGAAGCAGTTACAGACTGGTTATCCTCACAGGCGGCAGACGTCTATGACTTAGGCATACGAAAGCTTGAATAACATTATGACAAATGTTTAAACAAATATGGAAGCTATGTANCATTATGACAAATGTTTAAACAAATATGGAAGCTATGTAGAAAAATAGAAAAACATGTAAGGAATTAAATAAAAACAGTTTTGTGAAAAAAATTTGTAATGGTTTATATTTTATACGAAATTGGACCTTACCCTCGTATATAAATAAAATTTTAATTTAACCAAAAAATATGATACTGTTACATTGGACGCCTGAGGGGCGTATCTGAGTTCGTCAGGGATGGAGGTCTTAAAAAAAAACTAAAAAAAATTAAATTTTATTTCTAATTTATTCACGCGGCTATTATTTACAGCATTCAATTATCCGTCTCCACTATTAAACTTTTTTAAATTAACAGTGAGGGCAATATTTAGTGTATATTTAAACTCTTATTAACATCCTTCTTAATGCCTCTGTTTGATACTCGCTGTCACAGATTTCTTCTCCGCTGGTCACTTCTCTCGCTGCTCGACGTCTATCGATTGAAACTCAGCCACTCTGCAAATTCAACAACTACATCCAACTCCCGTCTCGGAGGCCTATCACACTTTTATATCGTTCNGAACTCAGCCACTCTGCAAATTCAACAACTACATCCAACTCCCGTCTCGGAGGCCTATCACACTTTTATATCGTTCGCCCTGACCATCTGGAAGGTTCAATGCACCCCGAGTCACGCTGAGAGAACGAGGTCAGTAATTCAGAGCATTCTTCAGATAAACGCAGAAATCCTATCCGCCGAAGGTCAGGGGTGACTAGCCGCCAAAGAGTTACCGGGATAGAATGTCTTCATAACTCAAAACGCTGGTAGGATTATCGTTTGCTTGTCATTCAAAACATTCGATTGACTTGCCACCCATTATGATATCACGACTCTCTGTTCTCTTCGCTCACTCGCGCGGAGTGGGCCAAGTTCAGCGGCGCGGACCATCGACACGTAACAATACTTTTTATATTATTTTATATTATTTCATGTATATAGGCTTGTGCTATATAATGTAATAAGAAAACAACCAAACCCGTCTTCCATGGGGTGATTTTTCAAAGGTTTGATTCAAAAGGTGTGATGAAACTGCGAATAGATGATACACGATCGATGGTGAGGAAATNGTGATTTTTCAAAGGTTTGATTCAAAAGGTGTGATGAAACTGCGAATAGATGATACACGATCGATGGTGAGGAAATACCAATACAATACCAGAGTAAGATATGTTATAGGCTTGTCACGGTTGATAGAGTGTCTTCGAAATCAATCTTTGAAAAATGTCACTACCGCTACATCTATATATTTTAACGGGCACGCTGACTGACATGCGCCTAGTAAAGTTGGTAAAGACGGAGGGGAAGTAGTTCCATTTCTTAACGTTGAAGTAAAAGTGCTAGGTAAGCATTTGTGAATACTAAAAAATAACNGTGATTTTTCAAAGGTTTGATTCAAAAGGTGTGATGAAACTGCGAATAGATGATACACGATCGATGGTGAGGAAATGCCAATACAATACCAGAGTAAGATATGTTATAGGCTTGTCACGGTTGATAGAGTGTCTTCGAAATCAATCTTTGAAAAATGTCACTACCGCTACATCTATATATTTTAACGGGCACGCTGGCTGACATGCGCCTAGTAAAGTTGGTAAAGATGGAGGGGAAGTAGTTCCATTTCTTAACGTTGAAGTAAAAGTGCTAGGTAAGCATTTGTGAATACTAAAAAATAACTTTCTTTTACTCATTTTCAGTGCATATTAAGTGTTAGAATTAGAAAATTTCTAAAATAATTTTTTTCCTAATAATTCTGCAATTTTACTTAACCGACGCATGAATATAGTGATCAGGCTCATGGCAATGCTGATTTAACATACATACTATGTAAGTATACACAATGTGCTTGGGGCTTCAAGTAGATCTTAAGCAGAGCTTTTGTAAGTGCCCAGCTAACCGTGGACAGTCTTTAATGAATAAGAGAAAGTAGTGTTTAACAGGTGTATTCTCTCGGAAATGTTAGGTGTTAGTCCACTTCAATCTGTTTTTCTTCACAGCTATACATCTTTACCAGAGAACTTATCAGCTGCAGTTGAATGCTCTCTTGTAGAAAGAGACGCACTCCTTCCAATCGCACTGGGATGACATGGATACCCCCTCACCTGTCAACAGATGGAAGTGATATGAAGCATGATGATGGAGCAGNAAGAAAATTCACCGGTCTATAGCAACGTCCACCATATTTCCCGCGCGCCGAAGTCTGGGCGTGTCTGTGCCGGTAATCGAAGCCGGTTCGATTCTTTGGGAATTGAACGGTCTGGAAAGTACACCACTGCGACCACCCGACCCACGCCTACATTTAAATCGACGAATTTTGTTAGCCACACCATAATGAAAACATTACAAAATTTTGATTTGAGTAAAGAAGTTCTTCTTTGATCGTCAGAAAAAGTGGTACACAGCACATGACACATACTGGTAGTCCTCGCAGTAACTCCCATCGGCATTAAGCACATTTTTCACAGCGTGCCTTCAGCTGCGCAATGCCTTTGCTGTGAAACTCGGAGGTGTTGGACGCGAAGAGGTCCGCGAGTGCATGCCGTAAGTCTGCCTCAGTTGCGAAGGATTTCCCACGAAGGTGGTTGTCCGAGGAATGGCAGAGGTAAATAACGTGTTGGCGCAAGGTTCGGGGAGCACGGTGAATGTTACAATGTCTCCCAGTGAAGTCGCTGCATCGCACCGCTGGCCACTCGTGACTCAAATGTGATGCCACATTTTCTCCATATCCACGACAGAACTAATAAATAGCTTCCAAGCAACTTTGCATTCATTTTGCCTGGCGAATTTCAGTTATTCTTTAGCTGTAACGTAATTACGTAGCTACTCGGCTGACGATTTACGTTCGCACAAGGTGTAGGTTAGTCCCGTGCAAGCTGGAAAAACCGGTAAATGGCCACAAGAGAATTTATCAGGCGTCCGTAAAACGTTGTCGCTAGGATTGTCGTAAATTTTAGAGTAGCTTAGCGAAGAGCTGAACGGATTAAGCGATTAAACGGCGGTGACACGTTTTACAACTTTAGTGTGGCAATTAGTTGTCCACTTCGCATAAATTGTATTTTTGTTTTTACTACTTAATTTAGTGAGTATGATTTCATTTCCTTAAATATTTCACCTAATCTCAGGTTTTTCTACGTGCATGTTTCATTATAGCCTCTTATGTATGGTTCCTTTGGAAAACTGGTTTCCAATCTGAAACTGGTTTCGAAACACCTGCAAAATAAAGAAACATTTATACCAGGATTTTATTTGCACAGAATATAGTTGTTGTAATAGTCTTAGATAAGCGTCCCACATTCATGAGCCACGAAATACTGAATAAATGTAGATTTACAACAAATGCTTTGTAATATTACAAAAATATTATTTTTTTATTACATAGTTGTTATTTGTGGTGGTGTTTCGTATACATTACAAACAATTATATTATCAGTAAATAATCATATGACTATAGCAAAACTTTTCTTGAGATGTATACAAACAAAATATTTACAAACTCTTACATAAGTGTGTTCTTCAGCCAGTACTTGAAATTACGCCAAGCCTTTTTGAGTGGAGATTGCACAGTTGGAGGCATTCCAGATTTTAAAGTAATCTTTTTCAAAAAGTTTCTTTAATGGCAATTCACCGTTGATGAAGACCCGTTGCAGTATGCAAGCCAAAGAAAACGGCATTAAACCGACAACCCGACTATTCAACAGACAGGTATCAGCACACAGTATTGCGGCGAAGTTATTTTGTCTTGGCCAATAGGCTAATAACCTGCTGTGTGCATATGCGATACTTCTTGCACATCTTGTGTATCTGTTATGTGTAAATACTGTATAAAATACTAATAATACTTTGTCTCTTTTTCGTGGTGAAATGTATGTTTTTTTGCGCGATTAGATTTTGTATGGAGCATTGGCAACGGACGATGTTAATTCAAGTTCCGAACGTAACTCACACGTTTGCCATCAAACTTCAGATATATCTATAATATATGATTTTTGTTTATCACGAAAAATTATCAAACACATTCAGTAATTTAGTGTAAGAAACTTACCATTTCAGATCACTCACGTCAGTAGATTTTGGTTTATTGGTTTAAAAACAAGTGACACATGCAGGCTAAACATCTACATTTTGTACATATGGCGAGAGATTTGGTTATTTTCACTGCTCGGAAAATGTTCGAAGTTCTAAATATCAGTTGGAACAAACTTTTTGTAATTTTACACACAACTCTTTGGAAACCTAGTAGCCATTATTATTTGTGTAGCATTACAAGTAAATTAGAGCACATTTTACAAGACGTTACTGTGGAATGTGTGAAGATGGAGACGATTTTGTTTGTTCCACAAAACAGTATGTCCCATCTAGGCGATCCGGGTTCAATTCCCGGCGAGGTCGCCTCCTAAATTTTCGCATGTTGGAATCGTGCCGGATGATGTCGCTGGTCAGCGGGTTTTCTCGGGGATCTCCCTTTTCCTCCGCCCTTTCATTTCAGCGCTGCTCCATACTCGCCTCGCTTCACCCTCATCTGCTCTCAAAACATCGATGTTAGGAGACACCCACATCTCTTCACTCACTCACTGACAAAAAAANCTTCACCCTCATCTGCTCTCAAAACATCGATGTTAGGAGACACCCACATCTCTTCACTCACTCACTGACAAAAAAACATGTCATAAAGTTAATATTTTAGTTGTTGTGATGTACATTTTTTTTGGTAGGCCTGCCTAGTTTTCAGTTAATTTTTCGTAAAACGTACAAAATTATTTTAACTGTGAAGGCCATATTTTGCCCAATAAATAAGTTTGTATTTATTTCTTGGTCTGCCTCTTTTTGCAAGAAGCCAGAGGGATCAAAGAGGCGGATCAAAGCTTCCACGAGCCATTGAAAAATACATCGTCTGAAAAGCTTGTGAAGTACAGCGCTGGCAGATCGTGACGTTTTATCATGATGTGTCGTACCGTAACGACGCTGGGCGTGGCTGAGTAGGAACGACGGGAGTATTCTGCGTTGTCGGGACTCGACAGGTCGTAAACTTAACGCATGTTTGTTTGAGAGCCCCTTTAATAAAATGAAGTCGCCGTCGTTGTACTTCGAGAACCAGGTCGCTTACTGGCGAGGCAAACTGAACATAGACCCCACATGATAATTCAACGTATTTTTTTCTCGTCGCTTGGCGCCAAGAGAGTTGAGGCAACGAAGTTTCACTGCGTAGGGATTGTGCTCGTAAAACGTAAGTATGCATTGTTTCTTCGTAGTCCCTCTTCTCTGAACATCCTCAAAAGTAGGCCAAAAGTTACTTGCGCAGACGTGATGTCTAGTCTAATTAACTCCGTTTTAGCTTCACCTCTGCGGTTAAACCAGAGTGCAGAGCTGTAAGGGCTGTTCACGATAAAGTGAACATTTTTCAAATCAACCTAGAAAAAAGTCACTGCCCCTCACTGCCTGCATATATTTTAACGGACGCACTGAGTGACGTGCGCCCTGTAAAGTTGGTAACGATAGATAGAAAGTAGTTCCATATCTTGATATCGAATAAAAAGTGTTAGATAACTATTTGCGATAACTCAAATTATTTATTTAGCTTTATTTTTTTGTAATGCATCAAAGTGTAAAAATGAGCAGATTTGTAAAATATTTACTTTTCTAACTAATAATTTCACAGTTTCACTTGAACGACGTATTAATAACGTGATGAGGTCCATGGCAGTGTTAACTTTCCCTGCGGCGGAAGAATGCACTATGTGCATACAAGTAGATATTTAGCAGGGCTTTCAAAAGTGCCCATTTTACCGTGCACAGCGTATATCACTATGATTATCCCCCTAATGTTAACGGATCGCAGACATATTTTATCGTTATTGTAGCTGCACGTTTGTAAATGCGTTAATTATGTTTGAGATTGTCTGGAAATTGTGTTGGCGCCAGTACCATCGGTGTTACGTGAACACAGGAAAACAATCATCGATCGTGTAAATACCCCCCCCCCTCCCCCCAATAATATTTAAGTAGTATTAGAAAAACGAGTTGTCACATATACTGTAGTGTATACTATTATCGACTGTATTTTAATCTGTCACAAACGTTATCACGACACGTGAATATCACCGAGATAGATCTGCAATAATACGCATTCCTTCTGTCTCAAAATGAAACTGTCTGCAGGCAAAATAAAATCCTATTTAAGTGGTCCGGAGTTTGAACTAATTCTGACACGCAGATTATTCAGCCTGCAGGCTAGGGACGTTTTTGAACGTTGCATCAGGATAATAAACAGTTGGCCAGGGTGCACATACACGTGTGGATGTGTGCGTAAAAGTGTGTGTGAGGGGATGGGGGAGGGGGGTCAATGATGGAAGAAATAGGGAACATTTCTGGTACTCGAAAGCGCGCACTTCAGCTGTTGGTCAGTTATCATCCACACATCAACACTGGTTACAGATATTTAATAGCAGTTCATAATAAACAGGATATCAAAATTATGGTTAGTCCAAACACGTTTCGCTATATGTTCAGTTGCGACCAATTCACGTAATCAAAACGTAATCAATCAGTACGACAGTAAAAGTGAATATTAAGGAAGGCAGACGATTACTAAGAGACGTACCGGCCGGATAGTGGCCGGACCGCAGCACGACGCAGACAATCAGAGCTTCGAGAGTTTCACACAGCTAATCAGCCAGTGGGAGTGCCGACACCAGATAATAATTAATTGAGAAGTGAAACGGCCACTTCCTCCGCGAACTCCGGCCGCACACGCCAGCAGAATGACGTCGCTGGCCAAGAACATGGCGCATCGCCGTTCACCAATCAGTTACGGTGGCCGCCTGGGTAGGCCGCCGAACGCCGTGTAGAGCTCCAGCAGAAAAAGTTTTATTAGAAAATCGCCCGACGTGTCTGAATGACGTCTGCTTACGAATTGCATTTAAGAAACGTTACGCACCTGTGTACGTTTTTCAGTTCCTCCATTTCTCTCTAAAAACATGTTTTTGTGATAGTGAAAATGGCTCAAACGGGTGTTTCCACGGTCATTTTTAGGTATGAACACTGCGCTACAAAACGTTAAAAAATGAATAGGGACCTGCATCAAACCTTTGTTTTTATTATTACGTCATAAAATGATAGGGTCTCCGCTGAAAGTCTCATGGAGGCGCGTTATCGACGGCAAGACTGCACGCCAGTTCAGTGCTTTGCGCGTAGAGGCTATAAGAGAGTTGATGATCATGTCTCGATCACCCCTAGTGATCCTAGTTTAGGTCTCAGACGTGCAGGGTGGCAGTCCAACCAATATGAAAACTCTCACGACAAGCAATAGCCAATAAAACAAAAGGTCCACTTCCAGACCCTGGTGCAGCCAATTAGCAAACAGGTACGACCACATAAATATAACCACCATGTAATTTCACTTCTATGCACTTATCTATTCTGTCGTCACGCCGTTTAGCTTCTCAGTACACTCTGACATCGCGGAGCCATTTCGTGTACGAGCTTCGCCTTTCGTAACGCGCAAGGATGACGCCCAATTTATATATTTGTCACCCCTGGGCAATCAAAATAATTTACGTCCCTTTAATACACGAATGGGCATGAACAATAATAGTACTACGATTTCCAATACCAACATCGTTATGGTCGGATTTATTTGTTGTAATATAAAGAGTCTATAATTACTGCAGCAGTTATGAAGGACATTTTAGATATTATTGAACACATTGTCATTAACCTCGATCTTCTGCTCTTATCCCACAGACGTGAATTCGTATGTGATAAATTAACACTTATTAAATGATGGAAAGCCTAGTCGAAATATACTAATACGCCCAATATATTTTTAAAAAAATTAAAAATTAATATTCCCATTTTATTTACCGAGGGAGTCTGCCCAGTGGNAATAGTACTACGATTTCCAATACCAACATCGTTATGGTCGGATTTATTTGTTGTAATATAAAGAGTCTATAATTACCGCAGCAGTTATGAAGGACATTTTAGATATTATTGAACACATTGTCATTAACCTCGATCTTCTGCTCTTATCCCACAGACGTGAATTCGTATGTGATAAATTAACACTTATTAAATGATGGAAAGCCTAGTCGAAATATACTGNTCGATCTTCTGCTCTTATCCCACAGACGTGAATTCGTATGTGATAAATTAACACTTATTAAATGATGGAAAGCCTAGTCGAAATATACTGATACGCCCAATATATTTTTAAAAAAATTAAAAATTAATATTCCCATTTTATTTACCGAGGGAGTCTGCCCAGTGGTACCAATGTACTCGCGTTACGGATGACAGCAGATTCGCTTCCAGGTTCAGCCATCCTCATTCGGTTATATATACATTGATTCCGAAATAACTCTAGGCGAATTCTGGCTTATTCCTTCCCCTTTCCTGCTTCTTAAAGCAACTTTCTCTGTCTGTAATGACCTCGTCGATGAGACGTTAAGCCCTACCTACCTACCTACCTCTCATTTTATTTCTTTTCCATTTCCAATTTCTGCAGAAACTACCGCCTCTGAAATACGCCGTCTGAGGCAGCTGCCAACACTGTCTAGACAAAAGCAAGCGCGGCCGCCGTGGTGTAGTGGTCAGACTACTAGCCTCCTACCTAGTTGAACCAAACTCAATTCCCGGCGGGAATTTTCACATGTGGGAATCGTGCCGAACGATGCCACTGGTCGGCGACTTTTATAAGGGATCTCCCGTTACCCTCGCCCTTGCATTTCGGCGCTGCTCCATACATAATTTCACCTTTCATCATGTCTCAAGACCTCGATGTTTAGGTGGCCGCCTGGTTGAAGGAATTTTGTACGCCCGAGACCCAAAAGCGTTGGAGCGCTAGGGGTGACCGAGACATCAGCATCAACTCTCTCATCGCCTCTACGCGCAAAGCACTGAACTGGCGTGCAGTCTTGCCGTCGATAACGCGCCTCTATGAGACTTTCAGCGGAAACTCTACCATTTTATGACGTAATAATAAAAATTAAGGTTTGCTGCACGTCCCTATTTCTTTTTTTAATGTTTTGTACCGAAACGTTCATACCTAAAAAAAGACCCGCTTGAGCCGTTTTCACTATCACAAAACATGGTATAGAGAGAAAAGGAGGAACTAAAAAACGCACACAGACGTGTAACGTTTCTTAAATGCAATTCTAAGTAGACCTCANATAGAGAGAAAAGGAGGAACTAAAAAACGCACACAGACGTGTAACGTTTCTTAAATGCAATTCTAAGTAGACCTCACTCAGGCATGTTGGGCGGTTTTTTAATAAAACCTTTTCTGCTGGATCTCTGCACACCGATCGGCGGCCTACACAGGCGACCGCCGTAAGGGCCGCCCAAATCTCTCCACTCCACCAATACAAGCTCCTGGGTGCGCGACCTTGCCTAACAAACATCACCTTCGCGGGGAGCTGTCGATAGCGATGTGTCGCGGCCTCGTCTGCGCGTCTTCTCCCGACGCGCCATGATCGATGATGCTGTCACGCGCGTGCGCACAAGGAGCTCAACGGCTGGAGAGACGTTGGGAGGGAGGGAGTGGTGACAGGTCTGCGCAGACGTGGAGCGCCAGCAGCTAGCCCCGCGCAACTCGCGATATGCCGGCCACTTGTTGTCGGCTGTCAACACGATCTCTCGCCGGNGCGCCAGCAGCTAGCCCCGCGCAACTCGCGATATGCCGGCCACTTGTTGTCGGCTGTCAACACGATCTCTCGCCGGCCCGGCGCTCCTTCGTCTGCCTCTCGTCACTTCTTACTTATCGCCTCCTCTAGTAACCACGGATATAGTCCATTCGTGGCTCCTTACAACTCTTCTGAAGCCCTGATTAAGTTATTCCTGCAGGCTATTCATCCGCCTCGTGCAAACAAAACTTAAACAAGTCTAGAAAAAAACACCAAAGGGTCAATGCACCGTATTCGTGCGCACTCAGGTTAATCACATTTTGCAGGAAAGCTATTTCTGACTATGTGTTACCAACACACTTATTTTCTCTCTTTTTTTCATATTAACTATACAAGAAATGTCACATACAAGAAATGTCACAATTTATAAATAAAATAAGTAATATTTAACAAAAAATTAGATACTTTTATGTTAACAGGAGTTTACGATACACGAAATATTTACGAAATAATCCAACACGTCATACATGAGATGATTATTCAAAATATTGATTCAAAAAGTGCTAAGATGCCGCGATTACACTCTAGATAGGGACTGTTTGACGAAGATCGGGTGTTTCTACTTACTGTATAACTCTGGGCCGCAGATTCCTTTAACATATCGTAGAGGAATCAAAGCCAATAATAAACATATGATGTGGCAGCAGTTAGAAAACAAATAACTCCAAACTGGACGTCTGTTTGAGAGCCCCTATAATAAAATGAAGTCGCCGTCGCTGTACTTCGAGAACCAGGTCGCTTACTGGCGAGGCAAACTGAACAAAGACCCCACATGATAATTAAATGCATTTTGTTCTCGTCGCTTGGGCGCCAAGAGAGTTGAGGCGACGAAGTTTCTCTGCGTTGGGATTGTGCTCGTAAAACGTAAGTATGCATTGCTTCTTCGTAGTCCCTCTTCTCTTAACACTTTAACATTATCAAAAGTAGGCCGAACCTTACTTGCACAGACGCGATGTCCAGTCTAATTAACGCCGTTTTAGCTTCACCTCTGCTGTTAAACTAGAGTACAGAGCTATGAAGGCTGTTCACGATAAAGTGAGCATTTTTCAAATCAACCTTGCAGGGGCANAAAGACCCCACATGATAATTAAATGCATTTTGTTCTCGTCGCTTGGGCGCCAAGAGAGTTGAGGCGACGAAGTTTCCCTGCGTTGGGATTGTGCTCGTAAAACGTAAGTATGCATTGCTTCTTCGTAGTCCCTCTTCTCTTAACACTTTAACATTATCAAAAGTAGGCCGAACCTTACTTGCACAGACGCGATGTCTAGTCTAATTAACGCCGTTTTAGCTTCACCTCTGCGGTTAAACTAGAGTACAGAGCTATGAAGGCTGTTCACGATAAAGTGAGCATTTTTCAAATCAACCTTGCAGGGGCANGGTTAAACTAGAGTACAGAGCTATGAAGGCTGTTCACGATAAAGTGAGCATTTTTCAAATCAACCTTGCAGGGGCAGTGCCAGAGAATAACGGGGATATTTTAATTGTATCTTTACCTATGTGACAATTATTACTGGACTGCAGATGGGGATGAAGCAAAATATTTTCAAGTTGGGCGAATTTCAGTTGACAATTGGTATGTAGTTTTAACGATTGGCTCTTTATGACTAAGGCTATTATACTTATAAGGCGTTATGTATGGTAGGTTATTAAATTGCAATTGTTTCAAACGAAAGGTATTCTACGTTACATTTCTTAAGGAATACTGGCACGGTAATAAGTCTCACGTATTTTTACGTTTAATATATTTTTCTTAATTTTAACATCAAAATTTACATCTTACCAAAAAAAAAAAAAAAAAAAAGGAATGGAATTTTTTTAACATGTCGGTATTTTTTGAGAAAGTCGCAATTCATATTTTTTTGAAACAGTAATTTTTAAAATTGGTGAGTTTAGTAGAAATTTCTTAACACTGATTCCTCATTTTAACTCCGTGGTTACATGCTTGGTAGACAGCGCCCTGAAAGCATATCTTTACGTTTATAAAATATGGGACGTGCGANTAACTCCGTGGTTACATGCTTGGTAGACAGCGCCCTGAAAGCATATCTTTACGTTTATAAAATATGGGACGTGCGAGGCAAAAACTGGCTCAAATTCAGGCCTTGGTGGCAAGCGGCAACTCACTACGCGCTCTGCCGTTACTGTAAAAAAACTTATCGAATGGCAAATAAATGCAAACACATTATTTTTATTATCGCGAGAACGTTCAGTGGCCGGGTACACTCCAAGATGCGTGATGGCTTATCTAACTTTCGTGATTGCAGGACTTTCCTCGTGGCATGTTTTAGCTGCTTGCATATATTTCACGAACGCGTGGCGGTAGTCGTATTTTGAGTGATCTAAACGAATAAGGTGATGGTGTTTCTGGTGAACAGAAGCCAGGAACAAATTTAACCCTGCAAGTATGGACGCATGAAGCAGAAAATTAATTTCCTGTAATTTATTCGCGGAACAGTCGCCTAACAACGAGAATTTCTATACTTCTGTTATGAAAGTTTGTGTCTCATGTGTAGGGATATAAAACATTTTGAAAGCTGTGTTTAAGATCTACTTGTATGCACATTGTGTATTCTTCCACCATATGTAAAATTAACATTTTTATAGGTTTGATCACTTTATTCATCCGTCGGTGAAGTGAAACTGTGGAATTATTAGAAAAGTAAATATTTTACAAATTTTCTCATTCTTTCCTTATGCGCATAGAAAACAGGAAGCAAAATAAATAATTTCAGTATCCACAATTGTATACATGAAACTTTCAATTCAACGTTTAAAAATGGAACTACTTTTCCTCCATTGTCACCAACTTCACTGGGGGCACCGTAAGTCAGTGTGCCCGTTAAAATAAATGCAGATAACGGAAGTGACATTTTTCAAAGTTTGATTCCAAGAGTTCTCAATTAATCATGTAGAGCCTATATCAATATGTACATACGTAGATAAATAAATACATGCACGTAAATAATGCACAGTCATAAAGGTAGAAAGACAACACACCATTTTGAAATGTATTTTNATAAATAAATACATGCACGTAAATAATGCACAGTCATAAAGGTAGAAAGACAACACACCATTTTGAAATGTATTTTGACACATTTTCTTTATATGCCTCCATCTCCACGTATCGTATATTCTGTTATTTATCAATGGGGATAAGATTGAAATTAAATCAACCAGTGACTCTACTTTTCAACCGCTAGTCTGTAATAAACGTCGTGTAGTACAGTGTTGTGTCCGATATTGTTTGTGCCAGTACGATGGTGTAAGTGGGATTATATAAGCCGGCAGTATATACCGGTGGCGGTGTTACTGCAGTAGTAGATAAAAAGCGACTCTCTTGTAGCTTGTAATGGTGTCTGCAAATGAGTAGAGACCTCAAAATTTAGTGAAGCCTTCACGTCTTTTTATAAAAAGGTTATTCTCATAAACCTACGTAATTTAATTGCAAAGTACTTCCGAGTAGCAAATACATTACTTTCCTCAAAACTTACGAGCAGTTCTCATTCCAACTATTGCTGTGGTTAGCACCAAAGGTAGAAATGTTTAATTTTTTTGAATACGCGTTTGTTCAAAATATTTTGAATAACTGCGCTTTCGAGTGTAGACATGAATTATGTCGCTGAAAAAACACCAGAAAGAATGCCCCTGTTTCTCAAACCTTTCCACTTTCCAGATAAACTATCGGGCAGTTTGCAGAAAAATAAAGCGTTCGGCTTTGTATGTCGTTCGTGTGAATGTCCAGCGTTACGCCATACAGTCAGTTACACTCTCGTCGAAAAGTAGTTGATTTTAAAGGTCATTCGCTGGTCGTGTGAACGTGTCAAGCAGCACACTTCGTGACCAATCTTCATTTAGAAACAGTGGTTTTCATGCTCACGTTTCTCAACTGGATACATTTCAGAACGATACTTCACTCTCTCTCTCTCTCTCTCTCTCTCTATCTCTATCTCTCTCTGTCTCTCTCTCAATTTTTTTTAAATTTTTTTTTTTAGATTTGTATGAGTAATTAGTAGCTGCTGCAGTATAATAACTAACGTCAGTTATTTCAGTAACTGAGTTCGGAGTGGCCTCGTGAAATATAAGTAGCCAGTGTAGGATATTGACAACCATACATAATTCACGTGGCTTAGGCAACTGTTGTCACTTTCGCTTGTTATGTTAAATTTTTATCTGCTCTGAGACAGTCAGAATTGAGCCAGATGAGTGAAAATGGTGAAAAATTGAGCGACTGATAACTAGTGTCAGATAACTAATTGATATGACGACGGAATTTCACTAATTCATTTGTGATTCCCACTGAATTTCGAGAATTCCACTGTTCCCAGTTCATTTGTTTGATTTGCCAGTCGGCAGTCGCTTATCAACTGACTTTCAGTGAATGTGATATCACTGATTCGGGCTTAGATTGTACTCGGTCAGCGTGACCGCACAAGCGAAATAACGCGCGGCTCCTTTGATGTTGGCGTACCCATTGTCTGGTTGGTTGTGCGGGGGTTACGGACCTTGTCTGATTGGCAACTGCGTGTTGCGAAATGCCCGCTAGGGGCTGGGCTGCCGGCTGTCACGTAGGCTACCAGGCCTTAAGCATTGAACAGCGTTTCGACACGTTGCTGGCTAGTGAGACCACTTTGCTGATCTGTGCGGTGGAAGATCGCGGTATAAGAGTCTGTTTCACCTTTGCGTTCTCGAGTATTCTGCACTCGGGCCATAACCGCTTGGCGTGGGTTAGATAACATCGCGGGCAGTGATGCAGTTCTCCATCATTATCTACGTAGTAACCATGCGTAAGCCGTTGACTTTATTTTAATAATTTAGTGCTTTTACCTAACAAATAAGTTAACGCGAGTGAGAGGCGGTAAGGTTGAGGTTCGCGTGCTTATGGAATACACTTGTGGCGTCGTGTATCAACAGAGCAGACCTATAAAATGTAGGTAACTACTACAAACAATAGAATGGTCACAGTATAGCCTGAGTTTTCTGTCTGAGGGTTATTCGCCGTAGATACAATCGAGAACTGAGAAAATTAGTGGCCAATACACTATTTGGACGCTTTCACTGAATGTATTTTTGGAAACTATATTTTGAAATAGTGTGCACAGGCGTACCTGAAGGTGTTGTTCAGCCATTTAAGTATGAAACCCAGTGAAATAGCGACATAAAAAGCGTAAAAAGCATAATGTTTTCTGTGGCAAAAAAAAACACGTTATACATGTATTTTATTTCTAGGTTAAAGCAGTGTTTTGATTTTTACCATGTACTATATATGTGCGGCGCAAAATGCCAGCAGCCTGGTTTTGACCGTTTTCGTTCGCCATATAGTCGTGGTCTTTTCTGGGTATATTGCGAGGAATGGGGTGGGGGATGACCTTCATAAGCTGTGATTTCTTCGCGCTGTCTTGTTGCGCAGAATGCCAGCGTACAGAAAAATAAGGATGAAGGTATTACTACAACACCCTTCCTTACGAGAAAGGCCTGTGGCAACACCCTTGCGGCCATCTGTGTTCTGTGATGACTACGATGGTTTCTTGATAAAGGTTGTTCACGGTAAACTGAGCACATTTGAAAGCCCGGCTTCAACAACTACTTCTATCAACATTGCATATTCTTCCACTATACGTAAAATTGACATCGCCATGGGCCTGATCACTTTATTCATGCGTCGATTAAGTGAAGCTGTAAGATCGATAGAAAAGTAATTACTTCCTCAAATTTTTATAATTAACATTGTCATGGGCCTAATCTGTTTAAACATGCGTTGGTCAAGTTAAGCTGCAAAATTATTAGTGAATTGATTATTTTACAAATTTGCTAATTCTTACACATAAATTGAAATTCTAACAGCATTAAAATCCTTACACGTGCATTAAAAAAACAAAGAAAAATAAATAATTTCAACTTTATTGGGCAGTAGACGGATTATGGTGGATCTGACACATCGGGATCGAAGCGTCGGAGCTTTTCATGCTCTATCATTCCGGTCCCCCAGCGGCCATATTGTCCACCATGTTAGATGTCTGTAACCTTGGCCCCGTGACCTTCAATGACCTTGAACACGAACGTTTTTGGAAAATGCCCAAAAATGTATTTTAAAAACTTACATTTCCGCAGGTCACCTTCCCCAGCTCCATGTCAAGCAGATGATTGACCCTTCTCCTTCTCATATAATCACATTATCTTAACATTATCCTCCCATACCAATATTTCTCATTAGTTAATTAGTCGCCAGGCCTCCACTGCCCTCACCCATACTCATTCTACCATCTTAGATTTTTTCGTTCGTCATTTGTTTATACATTTCTGGAGGCCGCCATCTTGGATTTCATGTTTTCATTTACATCACCTAAGTGGTGCTATTTTCTCGATTTACCCACCAGGCGAGCTGGCGATCTAGCCAACAGGTGACAGCCAAATTTGATTAGGTTTTTAAAGTATAGGATGTGCTGTCAGCGCCCTCCATACTGGATTCTATTTTAAATTTTTAGGTAGTGCTAATTTCTCGATTATGCAGCCTGCTATCGGCCAGTACCGAATGGTGACATTGACCATTCCTGCAAAGTACTTAAATTGTCACATTTAATTTTTTGTTTTACTTTTCAATATGTTTTTATATAAAATAATTTTTTGTATAAAGCTTTTTTTATTATTTTACACGAAATTTATAATACAGATAATAAAATACACATAACACAAAATCGATATCACATGATTTACAATAATCCTCGAAAAAGTCCAAATTCTATGTTTTTTAATCTGCATTTGTTTAATTATTATTTAAAGTTATCTCATAAAAGGCTGAGAAAATTCATGTAGGATGGTAACCATCAGTGCTCTATGAAGGGCCGCACACATCACAGGGTCGCTACGAAGACCATCGACACAATCAGCAACAGCATTACTTGTCTCCGATTCACCATCCATCACATAATCATTGCAGTTTAGACTTGACTCCTCTTTGATCGATGGTTCTATGATACCAGTACCAACATCTGACTCATCGACGCCAGGTCTGTCGGTAGCAGAACCTCCATCAGCAGCCTCAGGGGTACACATTGCTGGTCGTTTACGAGTGGGTGCTGGTTCATCTCTGGAACCAGATGCATAATCATCCGTGATGGGTACTGACACGAGTGGCTGGTATCGGCGATTCACTCGGTAGTGTCTGGTTGCTTGACTGGTGGCATCCTTCTTTAACCCAGGTTGCTGGTAGTGGACCGATGGTTCGTGCCCCGCCTGGAGCGAATCCACATCACAGTCTGGCACATGAATGGTAGCATGTGTCTGTGCCGGGGAGACAAATTTAGTCCACGGTGCAAGGAAGCTACATCTGCAGTCTCATTTGGAACATGACAAAGGCCAATGCACCTGGACAGCCCAATTGAAACTGCATTGGTTCGTAGACAACTGGAAAATCTGCGAATCATCAGTGCCGCTTGCCACTACCATCGCAGATATCAATCTTCTGCGATGAAACTGTACTCCATGCTACTGTAATACAGCTTGGTACTTGCATAAATGTTTGTAGAGTATAATGGAGTCATGGTGACGATCAGATCTCTAGACGACGATTAAACGAGCTCATCGATTTTTTACACTTATATTTAGTATGTATGTCGATCAGGTGAGCCATCATACGAAAAACTAAATTCCCTCACATTTCGAGAAGATCGGGTGACTTCATGGCTGGTTGTAGGCAGCCGATTCCCAGTCCAAGTACGCGGCACAATATATGTGCAGCAGTTGCTCATTCTTCAGTGTGCAGGCCCAGTCAGGTTCTGAACTGATGCAGACATGATGGTGCGAATCATCGCAAAGTTTCGTCAACTTGCGAAACGGAGGACATCCATTCTCGGCCTGCACATCGATTACATCCACTTCAAATTTACACTAGTCGCTAAGCAATTTTTCCTTTTTGCTCAGGTCCTGCTATGTAAACCGTGGCCTTAGGGTACTGCATCAGCAAGTCTTGCAGAATGTTTCCCATCTAATGGTACGGTATTTAGTCTTCGTCCCATTCCAGTCCATGGCAGTACTTGGTTAGCCGGGCGTTTCTTTTTTCTTTCTTCTCATCCAACAGTTTCCATGAATAAAAAAAGGGGGGAGGGCGAAGTTGTGGATTCGTGTGTTGCTATCATCGTAGTAGGACACTGCAGTTTCCTTGAGCTCATAGCCACTCTGGCTCTGGAAACCTTACAGATTATAGTACATATTAAAGCTGAAGATGCTCGAATATGAATAATCGGTTCTAGTTTGTGAACAGTTATATTTACATATTCTCAGCTGCGCTCGCGACAGTCATTTGATGGTCTTGTCTCGGCAATTGTCTCGGCAATTGGTCGTGAAGTATCAGACATGATGAATACATGTTGTCAGGAATACTTCCATATGTCATGAATTCGATTCTGCAGTCGATTACATTGGAGGTAATATGCTCATCCTGTTTAATTACGTCGAATACCATGAATTGAGCTAAACTCTTGAAAGTATCAGTGCTCAATATTGTGAATTGGGGCATCCAGAATATGCATTTTGTAATTGAGTGTACATCTGATATACCCGCAGGTACTGCCCATTTTCAAATTTCATATTCATGTCAACGTATGGATAGCTTTCGCTATTCAAAAATATTTTCACATTTTCTATTTGAAACGTGTCGAACAGCGAATGACTCACTGTCACATTGTGCGTGCTGTATTCTGGTCTGTAGCCAATGCCTATGTGCATCGGTTTCTCAGAAGCAAAGCTGGACTTCAACATGCAGTTGATGTGCTGGCTTGCTGTAATTCTGGGGTATGTCTCGAGACTCCACGACCTGAAAGTCACATCGATGTTTTTTCCGTGCCCTGATAAGCCACCAGGCTAACACCGGGAGACGTTAATACTTCTTTGTGACTGTTGTTCGTCAGCATGTGTGTTCATACTTGATGTGATTGACAACAGCTGTTTACGTGACAGCGGAACAGTCTAACAACCAAGCTTTCCACGCGTGAGGGACTGACCTCGTTGGACATTGTTTTCTGCCGTACAGAGTACATTGCAGAATGGAGGGGAGTGGAGAGATTTGGGTGGCTCTTAACATCGAGGTCTTGAGACCCGATGAGGGTGAAGCGAGGTGAGTATGAATGCAAGGACGGGGTAAACGGGAAATCCCCGAGAAAATCCGCTGACCAGCGGCATCGTCCGGCACGATTACCACATGCGAAAATTCGAAATAGACCCCGCCGTGAATCGAACTCGGTTNTGAGTGTACATCTGATATACCCGCAGGTACTGCCCATTTTCAAATTTCATATTCATGTCAACGTATGGATAGCTTTCGCTATTCAAAAATATTTTCACATTTTCTTTTTGACATGTGTCGAACTGCGGATGACTCACAGTCACATTGTGCTGTCTTCTGGTCTGTAGCCAATTATTATGTACATCGGTGTTTCTCAGAAGCAAAGCTGGACTTCAACATGCAGTTGATGTGCTGGCTTGCTGTAATTCTGGGGTATGTCTCGAGACTCCACGACCTGAAAGTCGCATCGATGTTTTTGCCGTGCCCTGATAAGCCGTCAGGCATAACACCGGGAGACGTTAATACTACTTTGTGACTGTTGTAAGTCAGCATGTGTGTTCATACTTGATGTGACTGACAGCAGCTGTTTACGTGACAGCGGAACAGTCTTAACAACCAAGCTTTCCAAGCGTGAGGGACTGACCTCGTTGGGCATTTTTTTCTGTCGTACAGAGTATATCGCAGAATGGAGGGGAGTGGAGAGATTTCGGCAGCTCTTAACATCGAGGTCTTGAGACCCGATGAGGGTGAAGCGAGGTGAGTATGAATGCAAGGACGGGGTAAACGGGAAATTCCAGAGAAAACCCGCCGACCAGCGGCATCGTCCGGCACGATTACCACATGCGAAAATTCGAAATAGACCCCGCCGTGAATCGAACTCGGTTNGACCAGCGGCATCGTCCGGCACGATTACCACATGCGAAAATTCGAAATAGACCCCGCCGTGAATCGAACTCGGTTCGCCGAGGTAGGAGGCGAGTGGTCTCACCACTGCATCACCGTGGCCCCTGCAGATCACAGTAGTCACTTCTAGTGAAACATCCCATTTATAGAACACGGCAACTGGAAAGATTAAGGGCTGTCATTAAACTTACTTTTTTTTCTACATTTTTAGAAATATTACATATTTTTTTGTTGTGATACGAAATAATAGTATGACTACAGCGTAAAAATGGCAAATGTTTCTTTAATACAAATCTCGCAGTTGAACAAAATTCATATGTTGTACTTCAGCTTAAAATAATTTGCCATGTTTAAAATTTGAGTGTCATGACGAATATTTCGTTAAAAAAATTACACGTAGTTCCGTACTTTAATTTTCGAAATGTAATTTAAAGTAAAAGCCAGAATGTAAACCTTATCGGACATGAATCAAGTGTCAGATTTCAATTATATGGCAATATACCAATCCTTTTAGGTTAAAATAATTTTTCGAAACTTGTAGTAATGAATATTTTAAGTTAAAATTATAGTTTATGCATGTAACGAATTTCGTTTTTCAAATGATTTAAAATTTTTTAAATCAAATTTTTATTAATATTATGTCACAATCCCATAAAATATCCACAAAATACAGGGGGTTACTGGCTCTTGAATAAAGCGGCCCTGCCAAAACAAAAATATCCTGTACACTGGTACAGTAAAATTGCCTTTGAATTGTTTAGTATTTATGGTTGTAATTTGTGGTTACAGCTTAAAGTCATAGTCGTAAATAGTGAGGGTCTTACTGAATCCTTGTGTAAATATCTGTTAATTGTTTTTACAAGCAGTGTCAGAGCCTGAACCCCTGGCTTAGGCGTTATTAATTAAAGTAAGTCGACGTTATAGAGCAATAGTTAATCTCATCCAGCTGATCAATTCCCTCCTCAAACAAACACAAATTTTATGGTAATTTTTTGGAAGCTGGACCCCGCCGAGGCGTCCCGCAGTAATTTATAGACAATTTTAGAAAGTTTTACAACGTGATATAGTTCGATTCGTTTTTTTTTTTTTTTTTTTTTTTTGTTTTCCCNTACTTGTGGTTATTTACTCGCTGGCAAAAGGGGATGTACGACCCGTCACAACAAGCCGGGCTGAGAAATTTATTGCAGTGCGTAATTAAGACGGCGCCTGCTACTTCTTAGTTACGTGGAAAGACCGTGAAGCTGGGCGCGCGCGTGTGGTTTCTGTACCGTGTCGAGCCCGCCCCGCCCCCTTCACAGTGCTGCCAACCTGCCTTGAGCAGCCGCGCGCACCACGGCTCATAAACTCGTCTAGTGTATTTACGAGGACGACATAGTGTTCGGGACGCTTCGTTCGGGAGCGCCTGTATCACTTACGTTCAAAAAAAAAATCCAGTCTCCTGAGAACGCCAGCGGAAGGACTTCAAAACAAAAAAGTACGTCTGACAAATGAGGACGCTTTTTAATATTTATGTATCTCTCCAGACTTTTATTTTTATTTCTTGTTCGGTGTAGAGTTCGCGATGCTTTCGGAGATAAATGAATCTCAGCAAACGGCTTTGAGTCAGGTTGTTATGTTCAAGGCAGCCGACATGCTGGAAATTGACGTGTAATAATAGCCCCCGCAGCTCGAGATACTCGCAGTTTTATTCTCCAAATAAAATCAGTTCTTAGCGTCTTAGTGCTCGTGCGGATGAAAATGTAATAAAACCGATGACTTATGTTCCAGAAATGGATATTATTAAATGACGCAGTGGAGATCTCGGCGCGGTACAAACATACCTATCCGTTTCGCGAGGTCAACAGAGCTTGGCTCGCTGCCCTGCAGATAGGCGTATGTATGGTCAAAGACATTAAATTTGTTCTCATGTCATGAAAATCCGATGATCTCGGGTGATGCAAACTATCTCGTAAATCGTATGAAGGCTAAGGAAGGCCAAACAACCGGTGGGCGTAAAAGAATTCCAGTTTTTTTAATGCAAGCAAGGTGCACTCATTCTACACTGACAGAAATTTATGTAGAATTACGAAAACTTTTACGGAGATGTAGAGTTAATTTACGGAAAGGCACTCCGTAATGATAAAAAACGGAAGTGAGCTCCGTAGATATAAAATAAGGAAGATAGTCGCATTTTTATGGCTTCGATTTTGAGACATGACGTGTATAATATTCTATCATGACAATATTACTTCGTGTAAAATAGTAGTAGGTGAGTGGCGAACCACTCTTGGAGTGTCAATTCGTTGATTACTATTCAAATACTGCTACAGGACTAAACCTTCAGTATGCATAGTGAAACACGCGCATAATGAAAATAAAACAATTTTTTCGTAACCTTGTTTTATAAACCACAAATATAGCAAGTGCTCTAACACAACTAGAAATTTAAGACAGACACGTTCGTCACTTTCATGTAAAATCCATATATACGAAATACTTCGTGTAAAGGTGTGGTAGGTGAGTGGTTCGAGTTATTGATTTGTGTACAAATCCAACTACAGAATTAAATATTTAAACATTTTTTTAATTTCTGTTATACACAGTGACGAAAACAAAGCATTTTCTAACCCCTGTTTGTGAACATGAAATAGAAAAAAAATGGCACATACTATACATGACTAGGAACTAAAAGGTACATTGATTTTTCTACATAAATTTCGTATTTACATCACTTCTTGTAAAAACGTGGTAGGTGAGTGAATAGTATGTTGGACTGTCGAAATTTTTTTCAAAGTTCAAATCCCGTAGCCGAACAAATTTTGTTATTTTTTTATAGTCATTTTTATACACAGTGAATAACCCACATAACGAAGTAAAACGTTTTTTGTAATCCATTCTTAAAAAAAAGGGCAGATTGAATCTCCGTGAANATAAAGAGCAGATTGAATCTCCGTGAATTCACGGAGCTTTATGTTAAATTTACGGAGAGAACGTTATTGAAAAAAAAAANTAAAAAAAAGGGCAGATTGAATCTCCGTGAATTCACGGAGCTTTATGTTAAATTTACGGAGAGAACGTTATTGAAAAAAAAAACCAAGAGATCGTAATTTAACGCAGATGTCTGAATAATTTGTAACCGGTATTTTCCTTAATTATACGGGCATTTTTCCTAACAGTGTATTTGTTCGAAAGTGTTCAGTGATGTAACAAAACGTTTACTAATATTTTCAAGAGTGCTCGTCATAGGTTGCCACTCCTGCATGACCTAGAGTAAGGTCACGCTTTAGCTAAGGTGAACGCAGTAATGGCGGTTACGTGCCTTCGCACAAGATTTTTCATCAGTCGTTGAGGTATTTTAAGGAAACAGGTAAGGTGTTAAAATCGAAGTGTCAAGGAATGCGTGTATGCATCAGAAGATAACGTGAGAAGATCCTGAACACCTTACTCGCGTAACTCAAAGGCCATTAATAGTGCATTCCCGGTTATTTCCAACTTTTCTGAAGCAGTGATAAAATTATACTTCCAGAACATTCCTCCGCTTCGTGCAAACAAAGCTTGAACAGGTCTAGCAAATTACACCAATGGACAATGCACCGTATTTGTGTCCACGCAGTTTAATAATATTTTGAATGGGAACTATTCCTTACTAGACATTACCAACACACCTATTTTCTCATGTTTTTATTAATATTATAAATGAACTAATGATAAAATATAAGTAAAAGTCCAATTCGATCAAAAAATTAAATAATTTTACTTTTAACAGAAGTAGAAAACACTTGAGATACGGGACATATTTAGGTGACTATAAGCTGTTCACGGTAAAGTGAGCACTTTTGAGACCATAGTTAATTTTTCCTTCCAGCCATTTTTTATCCGTTAATCACGTTGTTAAATAAATATTGCCGTGTCAGTAATAAACACAGCGTGTATATTCCACCCCACTCGAAGTTAACGTCTAAGGCCAAAATAAAATATATTTATTGACTATTATTCTAAATAAGAGGACTATCAAAAGTGGTCGCTTTACCGTGAATTGCCTATAGCAAACACGTCCCACATAGGGTGATTTTTCACAAGGGTCGATACAAAAAGTGGGAAGATACTGCAAATAGACTTACAGTCGGAAAATCCCAAATATAGAAGTAAATAAAGGATTAAAACGGTCCCATTTAGGTGTTTCACCACCTCATCACAGTAACTGCGATTTACAATACGGTAGTGCATACGTTGCGCTTGAAGATGATTAGTGTTTACATGTAAGAGGGGTTTAGAGGCGCAAGCCATAGGGCCAATGCAATGAATGATCCCCCAGTGCTTTCCCGCTGCCCTCTGCAGACTTGAACAAAAATAAATGGCACACACGAAGAAACCTCGATTCAACCGAGAATCGAACCCGGGACATGTTGACGGATCANTGAACAAAAATAAATGGCACACACGAAGAAACCTCGATTCAACCGAGAATCGAACCCGGGACATGTTGACGGATCACTTATTCACCGCCTCGCAGCTACACCAGTCGAGCATGTTGTTACAAATTGTGGGGAAACTGAGTGGCTGACGTCGCGATGCCGAATTTGTGACGTAGTTGGTTCGAGTCTCGGTCAAGGCATTGATGCACTGCTGAGTTCATCTTTNCGTCGCGATGCCGAATTTGTGACGTAGTTGGTTCGAGTCTCGGTCAAGGCATTGATGCACTGCTGAGTTCATCTTTGACCAGTCACGAATTTGTCACCCTGTGTGGGAAACATTGACATGTATCTGTAATACGTAGATTTTGTTAAACAAAACACAGGAACAGTAAAATTTCGCTAATTGAGTTGGGGCCGAGCTAGACCTCGTACACACGCACATCGCAGTTATTTTTGCAAATGCATCACTGTTTGATAGAGATGCCCTGGACGGCTTTCAGTAAACAGCAAAGTAGCAAGAGAACATGGATCGAACCATGCTACGTAGTTTGAGGTAAAACTGGCTAAATAACTAAATCTATAGTAGCGATATGAATGAGAAGACTTCCCTGCAGACCACTGCAGTCGTTAGATTGGATTGGAAAGGGCTTGGGATAGTAGATGAGATTTTAATTTAAAAATAAAGTGTAGCAAAGGCGTTATCATTCGACTGAGAAGTTAAAGGTAAGATTACTATGCTAGTCAAGCATGTGCATGCTGTATTTTGACAAAATTTTATCTTATTTTGGTTTGTAAGCTACTTCTCGGATAACCATACGGCAGTATAAAGCCAGTTAAAAAAAAAAAATGTTTTAGTCACACGATTAATTCACTGCCATGAGAGAAATATCCACGGGAAGTTTGTTTACATTCGATTCAGGGCTAACTGGGTACTTTTAAATGTTATAGTTTTTATTACTGAAATGGATGTGATCTAAATACATTATTAAAAATATTTGCAAACGTTATTACGATAGTCCGTTCGCGGTTACTTCCAACTTTTCTGAAGTCCTGCTTAACTTATACTTCCAGGATATTCCTAGGCATCATACAAGCAAAGTTCAACCGAGTCTAGAGAATTACACCAAAGGGACGACGCACCGCAATCGTGCGCATTCAGTTTAATAATATTTTGCATGAGAACTACTTCTTACTAGGCATTACCATTACACCTGCTTCCCTTCAGGTTTTATTTTTATTAATTATAGATTAAGTATAGGTACAATTTAAGTAACAATTCAATTTAACAGAAAAAAAATTGTACTTAATAAAACTATAAAACGCTTGTGGTACATAACATATTTCGGAAACAACCAAACATGTCATAAATGGGGTGTTTTTTCAAATGTTTGTTTGAAAAGTGTAAAGAAAGTGCGATTAGACTGTACCTTTTTATTACATGCACTCATAGTGATCACTATGACAAATCTTGCTTGATGAAGGGTTTGTTTGCAAAATGTGCTTTCTGAAGCATTCAGAATGGAAACAAATAAGCTTAAATTTGGATTAAAATAGACTCTTATTGATTTTCTACATTTACGTAAGTAAATTCTCGCAAAATATTTTACTGTGTTACAAAATAATAGCTTACTTCTTTACTATGTAACTTAAAACATACTTTTCTGGCAATTATGGTAGTGTGTGCTATACTTTTAAATGAATTCTGCAGTTTGTACAGTCAGGTGCATTGTTCCACTGGAAACCACTGTGTTCAACCCTTTCAGTCACACAGATAAATATACAATTTTTAGGCGTTGCAACAAACAATTTGTTTGTTCCGAACTGCACTTAATTTCTATACGACGTTTTGTCATACATCGGAACCAATAAAATTCTGTCCGTGCTTTACCTTACTGTCAGAAGCGGTTTATAAGACTACGGAATGTAGTTCCCACAGCGAATGACGTGTCCAGCACTTTTGAAAGTCCTGCTTAAGATATACTTATATACACGTTGTGTATTCTTACACCATACGTAAAACTAACATTGCCATTGGCCTAACCACTTTATTCGTGCGTCAGTCAAGTAAAACTGAGTAGTAATAAGAAAAGTACATATTTTACGTATTTGCCAATTCTCGCACTTTACACTCATTAAAAAAACACAAATAATTTCAATATTTACAAATGTTTACCGAACACATTTAATTCGACGTTTAGACATGAAACTACTTTCCATCCTTCGTTACCAACTCTATCGGGTGCATGGCAGTCGCTGTGCCATTTAAAATATGCGTGTAGGGGCAGCGACAATTTTCAAAGATTGATTTCAGAAGTGCTCAATTAACCGTGAACAGACTATGGTGCATTTGATGCTCTTGATAATGTCTCTCTTACGCTATCTTACTTAAGCGCCTCAAAAATGCCAAAACTGCTTTAAGATAGGTGTCAGCCATAAAATAAAGGAACACACAGGAATGTAATGGCAAAACGTTTTTAATGGAGGTAGTTATGATGTACGCTCGTTCTTCTCACCTAAAACAAGGCCTGCCCATACACTGTTAGAAAAATTCTCCGTAAAATTTCGGAAAATACCGGTTACAAATGATCCAGACATCTGCGTAAAATTACGGTCTCTTCGTTTTTTTTCAATAACGCCCTCTCCGTAAATTTTACCTAAATCTCCTTGAATTCACGGAATGTGTCTACAAACATGCTAGTTCATTTTGTTTTTAAATCTGCTCTTTATAAAAAGGGGGAACAAAAAAAGTTTTACTTTCGTTATGTGGGTGATTCACTGCGTATAAAAATGACTATAAAAAAATTCGTCCTGTGGTGGGATTTGAACTCTGAAAAAAATTTGGCAGTCCAATACATTATTCACTTACCTATAGTCCACACTGTATAAGAAGGCCGTTTTCTGACAGGTCTGCGAAAGTAGCGCCACTGTTTACGTCTGACTACATGTGACTATGTATCCTTCTGCCATCAGCTGGTCCGTCAAGGCGGGCCTGTATTTTTTATCAACACGCTGTCAGCTAATCCACTTCTCATTGTACTGTTATGCTAAACAAATTTTAAGATACTTTAAGACTGACATCTGTCTAAAAAAATAAGTAGGTTATACAAGTAAAAATATAAAATGTTGCAAATAATTAAATATTAGCTAACTATTTTTTAATTTGTCCGAGATAGTGACTAGGTTAACATTTGCGAGACGGTCTGTTGTATCTATTATCACACTTTGGGCGTTATAGCTAATATTTTGGAGTTAGAAATATGTGACGTGGAATAACATTAGAATTGTTTAAAAACTATACACGCGTCTCACTTTCTACAAACAAGGAGATGTGTTTCATGAGAACAATATGGCGTATAATTTACGTAGACGAACGATTACCGGCCGAATATAAATTACTTTTACTCCAAATCATTTTACATGAAATATATGTTACTTTAAAAATTATGCAGAGCTCGTGGAAAAATATAACTATTGGCATTTGTTTGTAAATTCGTTATATATCGCGCAAAAAAGAGGTTTATCTCTGGCTGATAATACCTCGCATAATATCCGAGAGATCGCGCGCACAGCGCGTCACGGCGAAGTTTGAGCCGCTGTTTTTGGATAACAGATAGCGTATTATTTTAAGTTGATTGTTCTTAGATTACGGGCTGGAAATATATTTCAAATTCGTGTCGTTTCGTCAAATTAATAGAAAAATAATTCAACAATATTATGCAATATTTCTATATGCTTTTCGAATTAATATCAAGGACGTGTTGAAAGCGAGGTTGGAGAGGGATGATACGACGTGAAAAAACTTTCTGAAGTTAGCACAACTTCAGAAAACTTTTCCGCGTCGTATCGTTCTATTGTACATTTCATTTTGAACACCTATACATAACTACATTATCACGAAGTTTAGTTTTTAACACTAACAACCATTGTTTTGTGTCCTTGTAAAATAAAATGCATTAATAAATGTAAGAACTCTTTCTTACCCGCGTATTTTCTGCTTTTGTGATGTGCATTGGCAGTGCACTCAGAATAGCCAACGTAATTTTAACTTTTATTCGTTCGTGCATCAGCTGATACAGGATTTTGTAAATGGCACTTTGTTTGTTTTGTAAACATTAAGTTGCCACTCACTGACTGTCAGAAAGTGGCCTTCTTATACCGTATGGACCATACCACGCTATTACGGCGAATTATGTAAATACAGTATTTATATGGAATGATGCATGTATCTATTAGTTTCTAGTCATGTTAGTCTCTGTGTAATTTTTTTTTTCAGGTTTACAAACTGGGCTATGAAAATTATTTTAATTTTGTTAATGTATTTCACTGTGTATAACCAATAAATTAAAAAAAGTTTCAATATTTAGTCCTGTAGTAGGATTTAAACGGGAATAGAAATATTGACAATCAATAACTCGAAAGACTCGCTTACCACGCATTTAAACGAACGATTTTGTAAATATGGATTTTACTCTAAAGTGACGAACGCGCCTCTCTTAGTTCCAATTCGTGTTAGAGCGCTTGCTATATTTGCGATACATAAAACGAGGTTACGAAAATATTGTTTTATTTTCGCTATGTGCGTGTTTCACTGTGTATACAGAAGGTTTTGTCCTGTTGCGGAATTTGAACAAAAATAAATGAATTGGCACTACATGAGTGATTCGCACTCACATACTACTATTTTACACGAAATAGTATTGTGATGATGCGATTTTATACGCTTCAGGTATCATCTGTATTGTTCATGACTCAAAATAGAAGCAATAAGAATACGAAGAGCTTTCGTATTTTATATCTACGGAGCTCATTTCTGTTATTTATCGTTACGAAGTTCCTTTCCGCAAATTAACTCTACATCTCGGTAAAAGTTTCCGCAAATCTACAAAAATTTCTAACAGTGCATGTTAATGACAATGACTGTTCTCAACGTGAGAATGTACCAAATTCCCATTCTGGATTTTCAATTTTTCATTTGCCCGTGTGTATTTCATACTGTAAGCAATGTCGCAAATTATTTAGGGATTGAGTGGGAGAGCAACGGAGACGTATATGACCAGAAAAGCTATGCACGCCACCGATATCAGGCAAAATGATCAGTGCCTGAGAGTATGCAACGACCACACAAGTCTACCCTACGATGTCTCCTAATTCTGGCTTTCCGTGTTTATACACCCGGTAACATATACTGGTTGATCTGAAGTACCTCTGGAAAGAAAAAATAATTCTTCTGGCTTGACCTTACAATATCCAGCCCGTAGCGGCTTTAACATTACGACGTCTTGAACTGCATATAAACTAGGATCCCTGGAGGCTGACGGAGACTTCTAAGAAAAGATTAGTAATGGCTTGTTATCCGTAAAGCGTGGCGAAGCTTAAGTAAGTGATCACGTTTATGTGTACCGCATATATTTTATGGCACAAGCTCTGGCATTTTACACCCTCCCCTGTTATGCCTACGGTCTGGAAAGCTATATAGACAGCGTCTTTTCAAATAAAGTTCGTTATGAACTCGGAGGAAGAAAGTGCGACGTGCCACCAACAGCGCTTCTATTGTCTAGAGATTAATTCTAGTAGTTATTTTCATCTTCCGCCGAGTGGTAGAAAATTCTTCTCCAAACTCGTCTTTGAGTATTCTAAAATACGCGTGACGATAGCGTAGATTTAATGAGTACAATCACACCAGTCTCATTTTCTTCTCGCACACTAATCAAGACACCATGATAATTATGAACACGTTTCAGAAAATGCCGTAATACATTTCCTGACTTATTTCAACATGAAAGCCCCATTTACGATACGGCTACAAAAATAACTAATGTTGCCTCCGCAGACTTTTTCACTCTTAGGAAAAAGTCGCAACAACTGTGCACTGCATACGGAGTTTTGGCACAAACTAATGGTTTTTTTTTTCGCTAACATTTTTTGTGTGTTCAGTAGCTCACCGTTACAAAAAAAAACACTTCCACGCGTTCACCGCAGCAAGTAAAAGTTTACAACGTCCAGCACTCTAAAATTGGAACAGTTAAAATGCTGCTCCAAATCAGTGAATTTGACTGCAGATCTGTCGAAACTGCTCCGCTTGAATCAGTAACATTCTACTGAACATTTTAATCACTGATATTCACTGATTAAACAGTGATTTTTACTGATTCCCAATGAACTGCACTGGCGCGGCAGTAACACCTCAGTGACATTCTAGTGATTCGCCTGTAGATAAAGGCTCATTTACTGAAGATTCATTTAAAAAATTCTAATTTTTGAAATCACTGTGGCAGAACGAACGGGACTTCATATATTTCCTTGAACAAGTTGTGAAATAAAGCAGCAAGTTTACCGAGGTGTAAAAAAAAAAAAGACCCCGACAACACTCCACAATGGGACACATTCCCTGAAAGAACTTTATGCTATTTAACCCCAAAGTCACCCCGGGAGGGCAATGCTGGGTTTCAACCGAAACACACCGACAACAAATTCATAACAAATCCGGAACCCTTTATAAACGGTAACCTGGAAGTCACTTTTTTTTTTTTTAAATTCTTTTGAATGCTGTTCAATTTGAGAAATAATATCAAGTAAAACGAACATAATTTTTTAAGAAAAATGTATATGCCAGATCACATTAACAATAATTGCGTATACCTACACAATACTCTTATTCGCGGCAGCTTGACGGAGAAAAGTATGATTCCATAGACATTACTAATTAAGGATAAAAAACATATCAGTCTCCCATTCCGTACATACGCAACGCTTGACAAAACTTTAAGAGCCGTCAAGTAAAATGCAACTTGCAGCACCAGCTAGTAATGGCGACGTCGCACAAGTCGTAAAATTAAATAGAACCCATTTAACACGCAACCCATTTAACTCTCTCCTCAGGTTGCGGTGAATGTTCTCACGACGGCGCGAAGAACAACGACCTCGCTCGTCGTCTTCGGAAATTGAAGTATCTGGGAGAGCACACTCGACCCCCAAGTGCGCTACATCCGGAACGGGTCTCGTAAGCTGCCTTAAAGCTGACCAAGTCGTCAGCCCAGGACACGTCGCGCTCTTCGGTTAAGTCGCACCATGACTTAAATGGCAAGCTACGGACGAGAAACCAGCTTAGTGGAGACAACTTAAGCAAGAGTCCGACTGCATGTCGGCCCATCAATGTCGAGGACGCAGCACCCACTCGACCGGCGATCCGCCGGACAAGTCCACCCCGGGCCGTGGTTGAACAGGAACAACTTTCTCAGTCCAAAGTCAGTTAGCAACTCCCTGCATAAATGACACGGCACGGCGCACAGAGTGAAACTCGAGAACCCAACGCCGTCAAGCGATCATCAAGCAAAATAATTTTTAAAAAAAATACAAAATAAATAAATATATTCCAATGATTTAGAACAGTAAAACAAACTTTTATACAAACACTAAATAAAAGTTTTATCGTTTCACTATGTAACGTAATAATTTTGGGAACCAATGTCACCAACTGTATAAAAAAAATAACCAAGGCCGAGCAGAAACGACAAACAAGGCTTATCAAGCAATACCCAGTCAAATACACGTGAAAACGTAACAGCATTATTAACGTAAATCTCTTAAAGTTGATGTCTGCTCAGGCCATCATCATCAAGCTGCGATGACTTGTGTAGATCACATCTAAAAAGAAAAAAAACCTTCAATAATTTTGTGTTATTATTATTTCTCCACTTTCGTTTCTAATGTGTATTTATAGAAGCGATTTTATCTGAAAAGGGAGTTTTCATAATTATTTTTAACCTTTATATGGATAAATTACGGTAGGAGCCTGTGTACTATTTATGTTAGCATTGGGGATAACGTTGAAAGTTAAACGGCAATGGTAATGTAAGCTTTCTGTAGCTAGGAACTATTGAAGAACCTTAGAAACTAGCTTTCTTTTGTTCATTTTAAAGGATTTATTAGGGTTTTGGTTTATTTGCTTTGTTCTAACGCTTATTTTCGCCATTTTATACAGTCCCTTTAAAAAACATCAGTACTTGCTATTTACATATGAAGCTCCAGAACCACTTTTACTTCGGACTAGCTTATCTCTTCGTCTATGTTACTTTACTATACTATCAGTGTTGTATTTTGGAACGCCGCCCAGAGGTGAGTTGCTGACGAAAACAGTGCAGAGCCTATCACGTAGAGGCTACGAGGAACGTGATGCGCGTGCCTGGATCGCCCTTAGCGCTCCTACACTTCTTTGGCCTCGGGCACGCACAATACGTCCAGCACGTTATCGTGATAGCCAGTCAGCCAGTCAGCCAGCTGCTGGAGTTGGCAGTTTTTGCTGAAGTGTGTAGAATTCCACGAAATATATGGCATTTCTGTTGGAGTGTGGATTTCTGTGAGGAATATATTCTTCTAACTTAAATCTTACAAAAAGAGCTATTTTTCTTGTGAAATGTGCTCATGGTACTTTTTAATACTTACTGAATTTGACAATATTTATATCATTGCAATCCCACACTGTAAAAATATTTTGTTTATTTTTACCAAGCAATTGTTTGTAATTTTACAAATGCTTGTTTGTAACAGTACAAATATTTATCTTGTAAAACAACAATAACCATGTTTGTAATAGACCTCGAGAAATGTTTGTACTAAACTGACCCGTATTCACGAGAGTCAACAACGTAAAACCATATTTAGTTGTCTGTTCAAAAACTATGGGTAATGTGAAATGTAGTTGCGTGCAAAAAATTAAGTGTATTGCAAGTTTGAATAACGCAAAACACTTAAAATCACTCGAATAATCATAATAAAGCGACAATTTCAATATAAAGTGACCGTATTACTCATTACCTGTTAATGTTTACTAGCTACACAGAACTCCTTAATCGGCTCTTAAGACGTCGTTGTTAAGAACCGACCAAATCTCTCAGTTCAACAACACAACTCTTAAAATGAAATAAACGCATTCTTCTTAATCAAATAATTTAACCTAATATATTGTTGGTACATGGAGGTATATTAAAAATAAAAAAATTAGGTTTAAAAATGTGAGTCAACTTGGTTTAGTGGTTAAAGGTGTTCTGGTAACACAAGGGGTGTGGGTTCTAGTCCCCGTTCTGGCAAAGTACGTTATTTTATTTCGTAAATTATAGATTGAAATATGTTTTCTATCTATTCTCTGTTATTAATTCATCACATTTGTTTTCCAGAAGGAAAAAAAAATTTTTTTTATGAACACTTCTCAATAATGTTATTTGTTACGCAAGGCTATCATTTGTTATATTACAAATATATGTTTTGTATATTTTACAAGAAATCTGTTAATATTTTTACAAAAAAAAAAGTAAAAAATTTTTGAAACTGGGGTTACAGGGATNTATATTTTACAAGAAATCTGTTAATATTTTTACAAAAAAAAAAGTAAAAAATTTTTGAAACTGGGGTTACAGGGATTTTTCTTGCAAAAGTACAAAAAAAAATTTGAGTAGAGTATATATTTTTTGAAAAAGTTGTCGCTCACAAACCGTTACAACATTGGCAACAAGTCCAAATAATGTTCTTAAATGTACAAAATAAAATTCTCAAAATATTGCCGTTGGCTGCAGAGCTTTATGTATCTGCAGCAATGGAATTTCTATAACTGTGCTTGATGATGTGTGTAGAATTGTGTGGAAGTCACTAGTGGAATCAACGGATTTTGGGGTGGTTCATCCGGCAACATTGCAGCGGATGGAGTGCCGTGCCGGTCAAGGGCAGGACGCGAGGACGATGTCGGCCAGTTGACCGGGTCCCGGTCGCCAATGAGATCAGTTCCTGGCGGGACCTTGATATTGCGTTACCTCCGCGTCCGCGGTGATGTATCGCCTGGCGGTCGAGCCGGCATCCAGATTTATCGCCGGCTCTCTTTATCCCCCAGGGCCGGGAGGGGGCGTCCCCCAAGTGATCTTTACGACGTCTGAGNCAGATTTATCGCCGGCTCTCTTTATCCCCCAGGGCCGGGAGGGGGCGTCCCCCAAGTGATCTTTACGACGTCTGAGACCGCGTCGTAAATTAGCGAGCGTGCGGCCAAGGCACACGGCCCACGCCGGGAATAATCAGGTTGGGTGTGAGGATCTCCGTTGGTTACAGTCCATTCATGGAAACTTCCAAAAATTTTTGAAGTCCTGCTAAAGTTCTACTTCCTGGATATCCCTCCACCTCATGCGAACGAAGCCTAACTAAAGCCTGTATGCAACGATAACATTTTCCGTACAACCACGGAANCTGGATATCCCTCCACCTCATGCGAACGAAGCCTAACTAAAGCCTGTATGCAACGATAACATTTTCCGTACAACCACGGAAGGAATCTTCCACGAGACCTGCTACCTGAGCCTGCATGCAATCAATTGTGGAGGGTTCTTTGGAATAACCTATCCAACAATACGTGCTGCCCATGCTGCCACATGTGGTTCAGGTACAATCTTCTCTCATCACAACTGCAGCATTATGCGTTATGCAAAGAACATAATCGTTTAATGGTTATAACTGGGAATTTTGGTTTCAATAAACATGAATATTTACCATAATTTTCACACAATGCTGTTTTAGAATCAGTAAACATTTTCGTGTTTTTTTTTATTTACTATTTATTAGTGTTTAATTGTGTTACGCTCTTTATGAAAACAAAATAATCAAAATTACTCCTCCACGCACTCTCTCTCTCTCTCTCTCTCTCTCTCTCTCTCTCTCTATCTCTATCTCTCTCTCTCTCTCTCAATTGGCTATAATTTAAACCTTGTAGGAAACCTTCCATCGAAAACTGCACACGACTAAATACGAAAACGTCCATGAACACGGCCAGCAGCCGGCCAAATCTTCCATAGAACCATCCATAAAGTGGTTATGGAGACTTACTTGGAATCGTATAAGATATCTTCCATCGTGGCGTACACGCTTAAGTCCAGAAAATGGTGCCAAAGGGACAGTGCACTGCATTCGTGCGTACTCAGTTTAATAATATTTTGCCCGAGAACTATTTAATGCTCGATATTACCAACACACCTATATTCTCTCCAATTTTATTCACAATAATTATAAATTTAATTTTATAATTTGAAAATAAAATGTAAGTGAAAATACAATTTAACCAAGTTCGGCACACTTTCACGTTAACACAAATATAAAACGCATGGTGTAATTTTCAAAGGTTTGTTTCAAAAAGTGTCAATATGCTGTGAATAGACTATAGCTTCAGGGCCTCCATCTGTGTCCCGACGGTGGCGTCGTGACGACACGGGCGGGCGCCACGTGTCTCCCGCGCCTTAGCGCATTCTCCTCCAGAGCCTCGCTCGCCAGCAACCGTGTACGTCCTGCGACAGGTTACTGTTAAACACGACAGAGCCGTGGTCTTATTTGTTAACGGGGCGCTCTTAGCCGCGAGGCCATACCGCACCCCGGCCTCCCAGTAGGCGGGGAAGAGGGATCACGCCCTCTCATCGCAGACATGACCAGCGCTTTCTGAATTGACCAAACCCGTTTGCCCCGACCTGTACACAGGCCGCACCAGGCAGAGCCCCGATCTGATATTGCAGATCGCACAGAGCATGTCCTACCACAAGGCCTGAGATTCTAGCACTCAGATTACCAAGCGTGTGGTATAGCCGGAGCACTACCCACGCCCCTGACGTGATCTCGGGCACGCCCCCGGAACAATCCTGTTCAACGTCCGGCTCTTTTAGCAAGAGGGGGAATCTCTCCGAGCCTTCTCCAGCATGCGGAGTCAACCACTGCCAGCACGAGTCCAACCTCGTCTGATCCAAATTCCAGGGAGTACCCCTGGATGGGCCAAGCGGATCATCCCGTGCTCCCTCTTAATTTCCATGGCACGTATGGGTTTTCCTGTGTCCGACTGCGTCGCCTAACCTCCATGCGGGAGTGTGCGGAGTCCCTCAGAACAGGTGGGTACCGCCATGACCGTCCGGTTTTACTCCCTTTGCTGTCTTCACCAGGAGCCGAGCTCACACGAAGCCGCACACCAGGCCGACTCGCAACATCAGACACGCGTCCTTTACCATCCTAGAATTTCTTCACAGGGAAATTCCTGTTTTGGGCCCCAGTGGCCTGAGTGCCAAGAGGTCCAACACCCCACCAAGTGGTCGGGCCTTGGTACTATCTATCGGCCCAAGCCATCACGGCAGATACCCCTGAACAGCCGCTAGAAAACTGTTTCCCATAGGGCACGGGCGGCAGAGCCCAGTCTGTTTAATCAGGGGTGGCACGAGAAGCCCTGGGTTGCCATGGATGTTGAGAGGCTATAAGAGACGCATCACCCATCCTTTCCGGAAACCGGTAAGTAAGTTCGTCTCGGCTACCATAGCCTAGTACTGCCACGCCACCTCAAATGACCAACCTACACTCCCCCCACCGGGGTGACCGTACGATCCTTCCCCCACGTCCTGCGACAGAGCGCCTCAATATTCTCTCCGCAAATGCATCTCTTTATTTTCACAAGGCTCACTGTCAATCACTTTGAGTACACGAAACGATATGCCGTAAATGTTTATTTCCGTCTACAGAAATCCAGAAGCCAGTCAGAGACTATCTCACAGACTTATACAAATTTGCTTATTTCACAATAATAACTGTATTGCGTTTCCTCACTGCAGTACGTTACTTCCGGTAAATAAAGAAAACGCTTTAACATAATATTTATGAGTCAAAATATTCAAATGTAATAAAAGATAGTATTATTCATGATAGCCAGTAGTTGAAATTTCTCGATCTTTCTACATTCACCTCTTTTAAGTTTTATAACTGTAGAAATGTTAGGGAAGTGTGAACCATCTTTTTTATTTTATTTTCCGGCCACCACTCATACAAATTATCAGTGTAATAATGTGCAGAAAATTATTTAAAAACCTCTTTAACACGACGTAAGGCTGCTAAGAAAACTGACTACGCATTAATGTATTACATAAGCGTAACCACGCTATTACTGTAACTGTATTTCTTCAGTGATATGCGCAAATTGAGTCCAGTAGTCATTGAACTACTGGTCAAGCAAGTTGTTTCAGGACTACATTCAAGTGTCTGTGAATTCAGCATCGTGTGAAACAAAATCACAAACGCAAGAACTAGTCAACTAATGATACAAGTAAAGCATGCGCCGTACAAATATAGGCTGTTCACGGGAAAGTAAGCACTTTTGAAAGCCCTCTTATTTGGATTAATAGTCAATAAATATATCTCATTTTACCCTTAGATATTGACATCCGAGTGCGGTGGAATATACACACGGTAATTATTACTTACATGCCAATATTTAATTTTTAAAAGGTGATTAAGGGATAGGAAATGTCTGAATGGAAAAAAGTAACAAGGGCCTCAAAGATCTCACTTTGCCGTGTGTAGCACAGGAGAGAGGAAACGATACTTTCCGATATTTGGAATGCGCCTAGATCTTAGGATTAATTTATATTATACATATTTTTTTTTGTCCTGTAAACCACTTACAGTATCATCAGGAGGTTTTGAATAAGTGGCGCAGCATAAGATTCGAATTTGAAAACGCCGAACGGCGCAGGTCCCTGCCCAAATAAGAAATAAGGCTTAAACATATTTGCGTATTTTTGTTTGCATGTGCGAAGGCATACACAGCATTGTGATGCATTATCGGCTTGTTTACTCTTTTGAAAGCCTTGTACCGGTTTCACGATATACTCTGTTCACTATCAATTGAAATAAACGTTTGAAAAATGTCACTGCCCATACCTGCATACATTTCAATGGGAACACAGAGTTGCATGCACCCAGAATATAATTATGGCGGATCTGGCACATCTAGTCCGGAATCGGAGCGTCAAAGCTGTTCATGCTCTATCATTCCGGTCCCCCGGCGGCCATTTTTAGGCCATGTTGGATGTCGGTGACCTTGACCTTTTACCTTGACCCGATGAAATTTGACCTTAAAAACCCAAAAACGAAACAATTCCAAGAAATGTATTTAAAAATTCATTAAAAAATTTACTATCAAAAATTTATTAAAAATATATATTAAAAATTGTATTGTTAAAATTATTAAATATATTACTTAAAAACTATTAAAAATTATTATTAAAAATGTATTTTAAAAACTTACATTTCCGGAGGTATCCCCAGCACCATGTCCAGCAGACAACTGATCCCCACCACTCCCACCACCCCCAGCCAGGTTCTCATTGGCTAATTACTCATTTTTGTTTCTAACCCCCATTTTACTCCCCTTATCCACCCGCCTTTGTTCATTCCATCGTATGCAGCTATCTAGGTTTTTTGCGTTTGTAATTTGTTTATACATTGCTGGAGGCAGCCATCTTGGATTTCATATGTCTCCTTTAACATCACCTATGTGGGACTAGTGTATTAATAATCAATATCGCCACCAGGCGAGCTGTCCATTTAGTCACTAGGAGGCAGCCATATCTGTATATGTTTTTAAAGTATATGTGGTGCTGTCAGCACACTCCCTACTGGATTCTATTTTCAACACATAGGTGGTGTTAATTTCTCAATTATGCTGTTAGCTATCGACGTGTACCGTAAGTAAGTAAACTGTCAGTTAATTTTTTGGTTTTGTTTTCAACATAAGTGTTTTTATTTAAAATAATGTTTATATAAACTGGAGGGTTTTCAAATAATTAAAACACAACATTTCTGAAGTTATACTTCTTTTGGCGTGTTGAAGGTAAAAGTTTAGTGTGCAACGGAAGTTGCGCGCGCACAGTGTAACAAAATTCGACAAAGGACGTGGTAGGGGCATGACCCAACGCGCATGCGCGTATAGTTGCGCGCGCACGACAGTGAACGTGGTAAGGGTATGACCCAACGCGCATGCGCGTGTAGTTGCGCGCGCACGACAGTGAAAGTGGTAGGGGTATGACCCAACGTGCATGCGCGTATCGTCTATAATCCATTCACGGTATCTTCGATACTTTTGAAAAGAACCTTTGAAAAATCACCCTAGCCGTTAGCCACATGCATATAACATTACAAACAGCGGCGAGCGCGGATACAGTTATGCCGTTAGGTTGCCAGCACAAAGAGAGGAAATAGTTCTAAAGTTTTAATGTAATTGTTAATTTATCACTTACAAATGGATTTCGAAAAGACTTGTATCTTATTATGCCAATTATTAATGACGTGATGCTAACGTACTTTGATTTCAATGTTTCTTGCATACTCACAAGATCACGCTCAAGGTGAAAGTAGAGCGGCCATTTGTTTACAAACCTTCGTTCCGTGTGTTGTTGGCGAGATGTGGTCGACACACGTGCCAGAGAAATGGTGCGATTATCTTGTTTAACCAATAATAATTCATTTACTGGTTTATTTTTTTTTTTACTAATATCCTCTCTTTATTATTTCTCGTTGTGCCGATTTCTTTCGTTTCTGATACCTGTATAAGAGATTACTCGTAGTGCGTTCTCACGTGTTTAATATTTTTTAAATTTATTTCAGGTTTGCTTAAAATTTTATTTATTGTATTTTACGTTATATGTTGCGGTAGTTTTTGTGTGCAGTCATGAGTTCTAGCAAGGTGAATAAAAGATAAGTCACCAACGCCAACAGGACATCATTAACCTCACCGAATCGTTGTATTCCCTAATTAGGCGAGGGGAAATGAAACCCTGCAACGTCGCGGAAAGAGCGGCAGAAATGTTGAAACGCTTCAGATCCACAGTTCTAAGGTATGTTAAAATATATGTAGTATTAACCATTGCGTTTGCAAGTTGTGTGTGCTAAGGTCAATTATGTTGGCCTACGAAATGTGTTTACAAGAACATAAAGAAAATTTGTTAATAACTTGATAACATCGTCGAACGTTGTCTACGTGTCTTTTTAACGTTTTATTTGGGTAATTATTAAGTTTAGGGGGCTTTTCTGTAAAAAAAATAACAATAATTTCACGGAAAATGGTATATTTCCACTCCACTAATGA
Source organism: Clitarchus hookeri (assembly GCA_002778355.1). Taxonomy (NCBI): domain Eukaryota; kingdom Metazoa; phylum Arthropoda; class Insecta; order Phasmatodea; family Phasmatidae; genus Clitarchus; species Clitarchus hookeri. The sequence goes on along the minus strand of NQII01004721.1, from coordinate 13,218 downwards.
TGCAGAACACGAATATACGACGGGCATTAACGTCCGACTAATTTCGTAACATGTGCCCACCTAACCTAACAGAACCTATCCCCACGATGGGTGAATCACTATTTTACATTTTTAAACTAACCTAGGATTGTTGGGTTTTACACTAACCTAGGATTGTAGGGTTATATAGACTCAAATGTGAGTGTATGAATCACCTAACCAAAAGGTGGTATTACAATGTGTAATTAAAAATAAAAACTACTTTGTGTTGGAATTTGTGTACCCCTGCGAGGGATTCTTCATAAACAACCCAATATATACAGTGGAAATTTATTATAAAGACAACTGACAATGGTAAGGAAAATTGCCTCTATAGTGAGTTTGTTATAGTCAATTAATTTTATATAGGTTATGGAGAGATGGTGCATTTTAAGATTCTGAAGAAGGAGCTTGTTTTGTATTTATAAGTTACATTGCGGCATTAATTGCCATTGTTATACGTCACTAAATAGATTACAGTCGATATAACTGGAACTTCCCCTACTATTAAACATATCTGTATCACTTCACTAAACATGAGAGGACATCGTAATCGATGAAATCGCAGTCATAATCTTTTAAGAAAACAATTGTGTATTAATGCATTTCCCCAACACCACTGTTCTACAGCCATTGTCTTTTAGTTATTGTAAATTATCAGTGTCATATTTTTCACTTTCAGTGCTACATAGCCAACCTAATTTGCATAATTTAAAAAGGACCATAATTCAGTTACTGGGTCAACTACAGTTACTGATACCAAAAACATACAAGGGTTTGTTTACAAATGATGTGTGACAATGTGATATGCTCTGCCGTGTGTTAGTTTAGGTTAGTTTAATAGGTGGCAGGTATTGGTTACTATATAACCCTACAATCCTAGGTTAGTTAAAAAATGTAAAATAGTGATTCACTCATCGTGGGGTTAGGTTCTGTTAGGTTAGGTGGGCACATATTACGAAATTAGTCGGACGTTAATGCCCCTCGTATATTCGTGTTCTGCATCATTAGCAGAGTGGAAATATAAGATTTTCAATGAATTATTTTTATTTTTACAGGAAACCCTATAAACTTAATAATTACCAAAATAAAACGTTAAAAATACACGTAGACAACGTTCGACGATGTTATCAAGTTATTAACAAATTTTCTTTATGTTCTTGTAAACACATTTCGTGGGCCAACGTAATTGATCTTAACACACACAACTTGCAAACGCAATGGTTAATACTACAGATATTTTAACATACCTTAGCACTGTAGATCTGGAGAGTTTCAACATTTCTGCCGCTCTTTCCGCGACGTTGCAGGGTTTCATTTCCCCTCAGCTAATTAGTGAATACAACGATTCGGTGAGGTTAATGATGTCCTGTTGGCGTTGGTGACTTCTCTTTTATTCACCTTGCTAGAACTCATGACTGCACACAAAAACTACCGCAACATACAACGTAAAATACAGTAAATAAAATTTTAAGCAAACCTGAAATAAATTTGAAAAATATTAAACACGTTAGAACGCACTATGAGTAATCTCTTATACAGATTTCAAAAGCAAAAGGAATCTGTACGAGAAGGTTAGCACAAATTAAAGTCATACGTTATGAAAAATCAAATAATAAAGAGCTGATATTAGTATAAAAAAACCGATAAATGAAATATTAGGTTAAACAAGAATCGCACAAATTCTCTACAGCACGGCCATCCGGGGGCTTATGAGAGATTGGCGTTGCCATGTTAATGTTGTTGGATGGACTCCTTGAATGTTGACACATTTCATTGCAAAGTATTGTGTCTATAATATGTAATCAAAGTGAAAGTTTTTCTCCCCCACCCAATCCCCCAGTCAAAATCAAACCTATATATACACACACACACACACACACACAGAGAGAGAGAGAGAGAGAGAGAGAGAGAGAGAGAGAGAGAGAGAGACAGACACGCACACGAAACATCTCATTTTTAATACTCACATTTTGGGTTTATATAATGAAATGTTTTTCGTTTGCATCACATATTCTTTTGTGTGAAATCCTCAAGATTAAAAACTTTACGCTTGTGGAATATCCATTAATAATATATACATTACTTTTATGATGGGTACGTGCATGTACGAACACATGTACTCACAAACAGTGGAATGTAAACATTGCCATGTGACTGCCACATGGCAATGTTTGTTTACCCTTTGGCAGAAGGATACGAAATGGGCTGGAAAGTAGATCTTTAGCAGGGCTTCAGAAAATCTTGAAGTTACCGTGAATACATTATAGCTATATACAAACGCAAGTTACAGTAGGGAGCTGACGAGAAGGCAAGTCTGCGAGGCGGGGTGGTGGTTGGGGCCGCAAACCCTCCCTTGCCCCCTTTCGGCGTTTAAAGACCCTGTCAGAGTAACGGGTCACCCTCGCTACTAGTCATCCCAAAATATACAGCTCTGTGGAAGTCAGTCACGAGTTAGTGTCGGTTGCATGCGTATCAGGACGGTATATTATGGCGCAGTCTAGGAAGAAAGGGAAAACCATACACAGTGAAGCGAGGGAGGTGATCAGACATGTGATAAATAAATGTGACGAAGAAGCTACTGACGGTCAAATAAAGCATTTATTATCTCAATCCAATGTGCGTGCATCAGAATACACTAGAATTTCTATGAGAAGTGTTTCCAGGATTCGCAAAGAAGGTGCTGATGCTTGTAACAGTTCGCTGTCAACACCAGGTAAACACCGAAAGCGTCCGCATGAAATATTTGATAGGAGAGTAATAAGAGACGTCATTCATTATTTTCACTTAGTACAGAAACAAGTACCAACATGTCCTAAGCGTCTCGTTGCTTTGAGAGAAAAAATTGATTTTCCAAGGGGTGTTCACACGCTCAGGCAGATACTGAAAGAAATGGGGTTTAAATGGAAACATAATTTACATTGATGAAACCTGGGTTGAAAGCAACATCACATTTAACAAATTTTGGCAAAATGATACTGAACGTGGTGTGTTAACCAACAGCAGTTCTTAGAACCGTTTAATTGTTGTTCATGCAGGTGCTAAAACTGGATTAATTGAAAATGCACTGCTAATTTTTCCAGCAGGCAGAGCTACGGGGGACTACCATGGGCAGATGAATTCTGCGAACTTCGAAAAGTGGATGCATAATCAGTTATTGCCAAACCTACCGGAAAAGTCTGTTGTTATTATGGACAATGCGCCTTACCACTCAGTGCAAGAAAATAAACCCCCATCGAAGTATGCAGTGAAAAAGGAAATGGAGTCATGGTTGACCAATAACAACATTCCCTTTACTCATGAAATGCGAAAAACAGAGCTTTTCGACTTAATTGCGCAGAACAGGAAGCCTGAAAAAGTATTTCGCATTGACCAACTTTTAAAACTGCACGGACACGATGTTCTTAGACTTCCTCCTTATATGTGCGAACTTAATCCCATTGAACTAGCGTGGTCTAAAACAAAGAGACTAGTGCGGGAAAAGAACATTACTGCTAGCTTGTCGTTAACAAAGCTAATGGAAATCACGACGGAAGCAATATCTTCCGTCGCTGAAGAAGACTGGCAAGGATACTGTTCGCATGTCCAAAATATAGAAGCAGACTACTGGCAAAAGGACTGTCGTGTGGAAGACGCAATAGACAGTTTTGTGGTATGCCTAGGCCGTGACTCCAGTGGCTCGAGTGATTCATCTGACGACGAATTTTCCTCTTCCGAATCGGAACTGGCGCTGCCACTTCCCGAAAGTGAATAAATTATCATCGAACAACAACATCCACTGTTTGAGGTAAGCGGTAAGAGTATATCCTTTCAGAGTATTTTATTAAAGTGAATTCCTGATCTTAACTGTTTTAGCCCTAAATGTATGCCATCAAAATTGTTTTCAGGTCACTATGGTTGTTTCGTAGGTATTTAAGTAAAACAATTTATGTTAAAACAGTTTAAAAATGTTGTTTTTGGCCATACTGAAAGTCTTTAAATTAGTATTGGTAATGTAAAAGATGTTTTAACAATTGTAACTATTGTGAAATGTGATTAATTTTCGTACTGGAACAGATTGCGAATATGTACAATAATTAGCTCTCTTTAAAAATGTGTACTTCAAACCCAATGTAAAACATTTCGCCCACCAGGCAAACGGGCACCTAAAATGGCGTATTTAAAGGTTACTCTCAAAAGAAATAATAGAGGCGTATACCATGACATTATAGAGTATATTTGTATGCGTGTCGTAAGAAAGGAAAATCTCCCTGCGAACTGATAGTTTTAGTACTGGTAGTACAGGTTTGAGGCGACAGTGGCGACATTGCGGCCCACTGGGCCCACCCTCCCGCTCACCTACCCTGCCCGAATTCCAGAGCCTCGCCTTCTCCTGAGCTCTGGACTATACACAACATAGCACGTGGTTATATTTAAAACCGACAGAAAATCAGTTCATGTAATAAGCAAATTGAAAAACTTTTCATTTATATCAGCAATTCATTGTAAATATTTATATATCTCTCTTATGTATTAATTTTACTTATATTGTGCCATGAAAATTTTGCTAGTGACAAAAATTGTATAATACAGTTTTGAAAGTGTTTTAACGTATTTGAGGTTAATTTTTGTAAGTTTTATTTTATTTAGTTATACTTATTTTTTAAATTTTATTATGTTCTTTAATAAAACCTTTATTAATTGTATTTAATGTCTTTCTTCGGTCATTTTATCGTTTTTCCTACTTCATAAATTATTTTCGTACATAATATAATTTTATTTTAGTCACGCCAAAGAAGTATAACGTCTAACGCGTGTACATAAGTACACATACCCATTTTTGTTTCACGAAATTCATTCAGTAAAGAACATCATTAGTAAACACATATACAATGGTACATTAATTGCAATCTTATGTGTTCAACGCTCGATGTCCGCATCGTCGACCCAGGAATTGAAGTGGGCTGGGAATCCTTCCGTTACATCATTTCAGCACCTTCTCAACCAAATACACATCTGGAAACTTCGTAGGTAGGATCTCGTCTGTGAAAAAAACACCATGAATGTTAATATTATTATTCAGATCCTCGAGAAAGTAGGTCCTCAGAGAATAGTTGCATATATGTTGCACACAAACGAGTTCGGGGCTCCAATGCGCTGTGAACCCTTTCTCGAGGATGCCTTTCTGTTTGGAGATGCGCACCAGGTCTCAAACCTTGGTTTTGGGTTTGTGTGGGGCCCTCCTCTTCGGAATAACAGACATGTCTCGAAGCATGGATTCGTCCTTGATGCCTTCGGGCTTCATGAGGGCAGTCGAGTTCACAATAGAATTGTAATCGCGTACGAGTTTTGGGAGTATATCCAGCCACCTGTAGCTGCATTTCACAGCAAAATGCCTCTACATCTTGCCCTTCAGAGTCCTGTTGAACTTCTTGACAATAGAAGCTTTGAGATTGCTGTGCGTGGAATAATGGTTTATGTTGTTTCTTCATCAGGGTCATGAACTTTGCATTGTGGAATTCCTTGCCCTTTTCTGTTTGTAGATTAGTGTCATGTAACACATCAGTCATGGCCCAGGTGACATCAAGGGCATTCTTCGACTTGACAGGCCTGGCCCAGGCGAATTCCCTATATGTATCGCTGATGGTCAACATGTATTGGTAACCCTTGTTGACATGCGAATACAATATAATCTCCACGAGGTCAGCTTGAAATAGGTCGTTCATCCCACATATCAAGGCATGGCGGCGACAGTAGTTGCGTCTTGCAGATGTGTGCCGATCATTGGTGATTCCCAATCGACTTATTCTATGTAGCTACCTCCTTCTCAGTTCTTATAATACTGAAAGTATCTTGTTAGTGTGAGAGTAATTTCCAACTCTTTATGAAGCGAGCAGTAGTCGTAGTCTATCAACTAGCTCGTCCGGGTCGTCCCAGAATACGTAGTCGTTGTTCTTGTCGTTGTCTATCTTCTTCAGACATTCGCCGCTTTTCAGTGCTAGGCCGTTGAAGAGGTCTGTGAGAATGTCGATTATTTCGTGATTTTCGTCCTTATAAGTGCCAGTCTCGGGATCATTATCTTGGTAATGTGCATGCATGTGTTCGAGCAACGTCTTGTATTCCAGTAGGTCGGATTCTGTAAACTCTCTGGGCTCCTTGCGAAATAGAAGTTCATATAGCCCGGGAGTTCCACATGTTTTGTAATCGCCTACTTGTATGATCCCACCTGGTAGAAAATCAATTTCATCATCACCAAGGAACCATTTATCATTATGCCTGTATACACTGTATGTGGTATTATTATTGCAATATGTGTAATATTGTAGGTACTAACGAACCAGAGCATTGGGTTTGAAGACTCTTCCATATTTTTTCTCGTGTGGCAAATCCGCATCCGATCCATTGTCCCGATCTGTCTGTACATCATGTTTCTGATTCTTCATAGGCTTAGCAGTATAGTCGTTTGCGGTCTTCACAGCTATGGGTGATCCATCGCTCTCTCTCCCTCTCTCTCACTCACTCTCTCTCTCTCTCTAAGTACATCGAGATTACTAGTAACGGGCTTAAATATTTCTTCATTAATAATGTAATGTGACATTTCAGCCATATTGGCCAGCAAATACATCGAGCGAAAAGACTGTATCGTCCGATGCAGGTCGCTGGCAATGCCCGACATCGCACTGATTAAAAATTGTTACTTTTGCTCTCTTTTATAGGTTTAGTTTAAGGTATCCACCAAGCTACTTCCGATATTGCCCAGGCGTTTGCTGCAGGCATCCAAGATGTCCCTGCTGTAATTTTAAATATTCATTTTCGTGGCGAGGTGGGAAATCAAGGTAGTGACTGTATTATTTATATAATTTTTTATTTAGCCCTTACGTATTCTTTCCATTTGCAAAGATGCCACATTCAATCTGTCGATAATTTTCCTTTGAACACTCGTTACATGCTTGTCCATGATCACCATATCACGGACGATCTCCATCTACCCGTACTCCATCTTCGCCCCAAGATCAGACAGATATTTCTGAAAGAAGTGTTTTGTCCGGTCAACATACTGCGCAGTTTCGAGATGATGGCATTACCAGTTTCGATGACGAAATGTTTAGTAGCAGCATCCTAGGATAGTTCGGATTCGCCAACATTTCTAATTATTCTTCTACCAGCATCACAAGTTCCATCGTTTTTTAAGTATTTGTGAAGTTGCAGTTTCAGGCTACTTTGCCAGAATTTTGATATGCTGTAACTCGTTCTCGATGGTCGACGATGAACTGATCGAATCCCCATCGGTACCTCCCATTATATAGGTACCAATCCTTAACGATCGTCAAAAAACGGCATTTTTCTTTCCAGCACAAGGCACACAGACTCTTGAATTCTGATAGCATCATATCCATATTGATTTCATCGTCATAAAAATGCACCAAATTCATATCGTCCATGCGAAACAGCACCAACATGTTTTCATTGTCGTGGAGCAGCTGTTTAGGTATGCGTGAATAAGTCTGGTCGAGGTACACGAAGTCCACCTTCGCATGCCATCCAATGCTGAATTACTCCCCGATGCATTTTTTTTCTCGCAGGCAATGTTATCGAAGACAAATATCGAGTATGCCAATACTTCGCTAGGAGGGACGATGGCATCGTTATAAAAGCAAGGGAAACTACCCACACCATCCATGGCCTGCAGTACTTGTACCATTTTGGTTGCTGGAGCGATTTTTATATAGTAGGTATGCATTCTTGAACCGAAGGCCATTATCATAATTCTAACAGGCTCAGTAGGATGCATTTTTTCCCGCCGCTATTTGATGGTCTTGCGATGATGCACCTCACTGCATTCAGAAATAGGCTTCCATGCCACGATTCGTGGGAGGTATCTTCATCTAAAGCATTAATGCATGGGTAGAGCAACATCTTGCTTGATAATACATATGTTACCACTACTATCTTGTGGTGAATGTGGTGCTGCTAGTGGTGCATGTGGTGCTGATTGTGGTGCGAGTGGTGCTGATTGTGGTGTGTGTGGTGCTGATTATAGTTGCATAGAATGAGTGCTGCAAATTTTACAATGTCTCTTTAAAGCATCCCTCTGGGTAAACTGATGTTGACAAAGTTCGCATTGAAATGACAGGCTTGAAGTTTTTATCCTGCAGGCCATTTTTTCATGTCGAAGCACGCTGCGCAAAGGCGCAAATGCTTTATGGCAGAAGCGACAAAACAGATTCTTCGTTGGTACTTGGCGTCTGTCCATACTGTTCCGAGTATAGAATGAAACTGAATCAAAAAAGATCACCGCGATGCCTAGAAGAGGTAAGATCAAGTTATACTGATCAACAATATACAGTTCGAGCTTCACATTCCCAGATACAAGTTCTGCAGGTCGGAAAGCAAGCTAGCTAAAAGGCTGTTACACTGCGACACAGGCACAAATGTCCTGGGCTAATCGTGCAAGAAGCACGACATTGCTTACTCCCTCAAAAAGGATCTGGAAACACGACACCAGGCAGACAAGATACTTGCACGGAGGGCCAACGAAATAAGGCACGGCTTATGAACTAAATTGTGACCTAACTTAAACTATCGCATATGCCTTGCCTATGATTAGAACACAGAACCTCCCGTTCCGCGGACCGGCGG
>NQII01004720.1:362355-372366 GCA_002778355.1 Clitarchus hookeri | reverse complement strand
TACTGCTTGCTGTACCTTGTGTCTGCGAATGCGTCAATGAAAAAGCTGACTGCAACGATATTGCTCACTTCCTCTGGGCACCCTTTCACCAGAGATGGGTGGGAAAGCCACACGATGTCCTGCCATAGCTCCCGCAGTGGCTATCCTGGTAGCTGGGTGTGGCCTCACAGTCGGGCATGATGGGCATGTCGCATGTGTTGGTCACCAAAACATAGCTCCAAGACAGACAGAAACCAGAATACGTTTATTATGGCAGAGATTGTAGTATACTGAGTGCAGGGCCTCTCAGTACAGCTGCAAGGTAGTATGCACGCAGTTAGGCTGATCAGTCATTCAGGGTGGCGACTATTCCAAATTGGTATTGGTACTCTCAACAAGAAGTCTGGCCATCACAAGGGGCGGTCTTAATTGAGACCCCCCTTCCCCATTTCTGGCTGTGTGACACCAATTCTGTAGAGCTACCAGCTATCCTTTTAGGTTGCGGTATTGTTTACGGCTTGCACTCCTTCCTCACTTCTCTCAGTTGCCGGTTTGGTGATAGTGGTACTCCACTGCTGAAGAAATTCCTCCCATTCCTTCTCTAATGCATTTATTTTCTGTTTCATTTCATTTTCCACACTGTCCTTCCTTCCTTCCAATGACATTGTCCATTCTGCCACTGACACTGTTCCATCCTGTCATTTACACTGTTCACTATTTCATTTACACTATCCATTCTTTCATATATACTGTCAATTTTCTCATCCACACAGTCAATTCTCGTATTCACTAACTCACTAATGCCTTCTATTTTGCTGTCTACATTTTCATTTAGTGTGTCTATCTGCCTTTTAACTAAATCACAGACATTAGTTATATGGCTAATTAAACTACTAATTTGAGTATTTACATTTTCATTTACACTACTAAATTGGTTGTTTACATCTTCTTTCAAGCTATTTAAACTTGCGTTCACAATAACCATTTGGCTACCTAACCCTTCAATCAATGCTTGCAGTGCTTTTAGTTCTGCAAATATTTTACTAGTCAGAATTCACTGCAATGGTTATAATTAGTCTGTTTTAATATCACTAATCCTTAGTCTTTTGACTATCTTAATTTACAATTAACTGTCGCCTGACCACGCCACATCTCTCCACCTACCAGCAATGGTGAGACGAGAGAGAACTAGTATATTTCCTTTCATGCATTTGTTTAATACACATTCAATACTTTCTACCCTTTAGGGAATAAATAAAAAATAACAAACAAAATTATAATACTGCATATTGTCTACAAAAAAATGAAATATACTTACACATGATCTCTATGTCAAACTATTAAAATAACCAAAGATTATACTGTATTTTAACTCCTACAATAAAGCTGAATTTGGAAACTCTATTAAATGAATTGGCTACATAAGCAAATGCTCAGTAATAGGGGTGGGCAAAGCTGGAAATTTCATTTCAAAGCAAATCCGAAGCAAATTTTTTAAAATATTCACAAATTCGAATTGAATATCAAATTAAAGGTTTTTGTTGACAAATACACATTGTGCCAATTTTTTTTAAAATTTAATAAATACATACATTTTTAATAGCTAGGTAAAAGCCAGATAAAAAATAAATGTTTTTCACTGATTTGCAAAAGTTAGATTATAGTTTTTTTTTACTATGTAAGAACACATGATGCCTTTCATGATAAACAAATCTAAATAACCAAAAATTAATCCAAGCTTAAGGAATATTGCTTAAAGAATATTTAAAAGTAGCATCTTATAAGATACTTAAAATTCATTTTTCATCACATCAGCACATTTTGTGACTGTTATGCAAAATAATACTAAATAAGAAACTAAACATTATTTCAGCAAAGTGTGAAACATACAAAACTTGGACACAATAATTAACTGCAGTGCTCATGTTTTTACACCCCAGTAGTTAGGTTGTGTACGTATACATTATTAAATTACGTGAGTTAATGTTGTGGAGAGTCAAGTTCATTAAAATTTTGTTTGATCTCCATCTTTGTCTTCTACAAAATACGCACGGTAACTGTTACATTTGTTTATTACTTGTATGATTCAATCAACACATTAAATTTCTGCTTTATTTTTATTACATTACTGAGATTTTAATTCCAGTAGGTGTAATTTCACAGCAGTTAAGTTTGTAAAACTTGCTGTTTAATCTCCTATTTTTCACACGATAATGCATTATGACTCTGTTGGACATGAGATAAATAAACCTATATTACCTATTAAAATCTGCGGTGCCGAATGAAGTTTGGGAAGATAATGAAGTGTTTCATAATATAAATTTTTTTTTTCCCTATGATTCTATTTTGCTATCTTGTGAGCATTCTGTCGAGTTGAGGTTAGGTTTTCATGATTCACTAGCCATGTGCGTGGCATACGTCAAATAAAAACTTTGATGTTGATGTTACTAAGATGCTGTATTTTCATTTTTTGGCCAAATAATAAATACGTCTTCCTTTGTTTTTTGGGCAAATAATAAATCCGTCTTCTGTTGGTTTTTGGGAAAATAATAATAAATAATTTATGTTGCCCAAAAGCACTTTTATTCGAAGTTTGAAGAAAAAAAAAATTATTTTGAATACGAAGCCGAATATTAAAAATATTCTATTCAAATGTGAATTTTTGAAGCTTCGCCCACCCCTACTCTGTAATCATATATAATTATAATATCTGTGACTAACTGTAAATAAAACCCCTGAAAATCCACAATTTTACATAACTCACCCTCGATTCAGAACAAATTGTATGAATTTGTTACAAATCAAAACAAAACTAAGAGTTAATTCACTAGAAGTGCTGCAATATGTTTTTTACACTTAACTTCAAAATTCACAATTATTATATATATATATATAATATATAAAATTCTCCCGTCACAGTGTTAGTCACTGAACTCCTCCGAAACGGCTGGACCGATTTTTATGAAATTTTTTATGTATACTCGGTAGGTCTGAGAATAGATTTATATCTATTTTTTACACCCCTAAGTAATAAGGGTGGCCACCCCCAAACAATTTTTTTTTATTGTTTGAACAAAATTTTTATTTTTTATTTTTTTATGATGTGGCATCAAAAAATACATACCCTCCTAAATTTTCACCCTTCTACCACCAACCCTTATTTTTTTATAGCGATATTAGTAATTTAATAAATTTTACCCTAGGTCGATAACTGATCAATTATCATCGATCATTTATCGATCTAGGTTACAATTTATTCCCACCAGGTGTCTCCCAGTGACACAGCACGGAGTAGCCGGTCTCCACTTTCTCTCACACAATAACCTTTCTCTTATTCATTTGTGCTCAGATCGTAGTAGTGACGTGTTTACAATTATATTTTCAATAATTAAGTGTACTTCTTAATTAACTTTATTATTGATCGCAAAGCTGTAATTGTTTGTATTTCCATTTTATTAATATTTATTAAATTATCTAATTTTATATTCCGTCATCGTCCACAGAGCTCCATGCCTCTTCCACTTATATACCACATCCTCACACACTTACAATAAGTTATAGTTATTTTTTTCTAATACTATAATCACTAGAAATACTTTTTATGGCAAAACAATGTTTGCCGGGTCAGCTAGTGTATATATATATATATGTCCCAATATTACAACAGCAAATTATTATGAAAATAAAACTTTAACTGAATCTTTTACATAGGACTTATCCAGTTGCCAAACTTTTTATATCTCGGTTTTAAGAAAAAAAATTTATCTGCTCTTAATAATTTTACATCACTTTTATATCTGTTCTTGCATACTCCATCACATACTTATTTACATAATCTATAAACAATTCAATTTATATTAATAAAATTACAATACAATTATGTCTTACTTCCTGTCTGAAAACCTGTTTTTTTTCTCCCCATTTCAATACTTATTAATTTATGTTTTCATATCCACTCGCTTATGTTTTATTTGTCCTCTAAGCAAAATTATTTACAATTATAATAACACCAATACATAGCACTCTACACATCAATATAAACATTCTCTTTACATCATGATTTTCATCTTATGTTAATATTATTATGCTTTCTATGATGGCCTGATTAGTGTCACATCTTCATTTATACAAAAAAAATTCTTTTTCATAAATTTACAGGTTATGTATCCCACATATCACATATCTTTTGACATATTTACCTACCTTTTATTACATATCTTTTACTATGAATTTTTTTGCACCTTCCTTTTTTGTTTTTATACTAAGAATATGCATAATATATTTCCTTAAATGAAAATTATTTCCCTTACCTTATTAATTTACAATCTTTTTCCTTTAATAAAATTATTATCTCTATTATATTTTTATTTTAAACAAAAATATATAAACAAAATTATATAAAAATACTAATTTGTGTACCATCTGTTTTCCTCAATTCTTTTGCTTTCTTTTCCTTCTACTTCTTACCCTTTTCAAATTTTATCCCCTTTTACTTTCTTTCTTCTTCACTACCTTCCTCGTACAATATTTTATCTTTTTTCTTTTCCCCACTATCTGAACTTTAACAGACTGTTTCTTTTTTTTCCTCAATTTTTTCTCGCTTTTGTGTGCCCCAGCCAACTTTCAAACTGTTTGTACCTGCTGTTTATTTAAATAATTTTTTCCTTTTATTATTTTCCTTTTTCCCTTCTTAATTTTTTTACATCTGTAACCTTTGTCCATCCCATTTCCTTCCATCTTACTTAATTTTTGGATGTGTTTGTTTCCTTTGACCCCCCCCCCCAAACCCAAGATCTTTTCTTTCTTACCTTTTTCCTACTTGCAATTTTTGCCTTGTTGTGCCTGCATTGTTTTTGTCCCCCATTATTTACATAATTTTTTTGTATTGCACTTTCTACACCCAAAATCTCATTTGTATACAACATACCTTGATCACTTAGTGATACATAACCAGGTATACACATTACATTTTATTTATCTTTCTCTTCTCTATCCTGTTCGTTTATTCTAACCCAATTCTGTTGTTCCATTTTTGTATTATCTAAAATTTTTTCCAGTTCCCTATGATTTTGTTTACTACTTTCCAAACTTTTTTCCAAATTATTAAAATTAATTTGCATTTCTTTATTTAAGATCTCATTATCGGTTTGCAATTTTTTCTTAATGACCTCACTATCCTCTCTAATCGTTTGCATTTCTTTTTGCATGATTTCGCTACCCTTCTGTATTACCTCAAGTTTTTCAAATATTCACACTAACATTTCCTCCATGGCATTTCACTAAAACTTAAACCAAATTTTTCTCTTCAAACCTGTAAAAATAAAATAAAAAATTTCTTCTTGCTTTAGCCCTTGTCTTCCCGGAGAGTTGTTCTTACAAAGTCCCGTGGTGTGAAAAATACGCACAACTTCTGTCAACATATTTTTTATGTTCTCAGCATACCTCGGGCATCTGCATCTCACCTCTCATGTCGTCTTAAAATGTGGCAGAATCTCCTTCCCGGGTGTGGTCCTTCCCTTTGCTGAAGTTCTTGGCTTCCGAAGTTCTAAACGTTCTTGAAGTTCGTGCTTCAGTCACACGTATGGGTCACCAGTTAACAATTTCAGTTGAATCAGATTTGCAGAAATTACTTCCGTGGTAATAGCTATGTGGAAATTAATAAGTTAAAATTATTTTCCCCAAATTTTATATTCTCAAACCAATTAAATAAATAATTCACTCTTCTTCTCAGACAAATTCCACAACATNGCTTCAGCCCTTGTCTTCCCGGAGAGTTGTTCTTACAAAGTCCCGTGGTGTGAAAGATGCGTACAACTTCTGTCAACATATTTTTGATGTTCTCAGCATACCTCTGGCATCTGCATCTCACCTCTCACGTCGTCTTAAAATGCGGCAGAATCTCCTTCCTGGGTGTGGTCCTTTTCTTTGCTGAAGTTCTCGGCTTCCGAAGTTCTAAACGTTCTTGAAGTTCGTGCTTCAGTCACACGTATGGGTCACCAGTTTGTAACAATTTCAGTTGAATCAGATTTGCAGAAATTACTTCCGTGGTAATATCTATGTGGAAATTAATAAGTTAAAATTCTTTTCCCCAAATTTTATATTCTCAAACCAATTAAATAAATAATTCACTCTTCTTCTCAGACAAATTCCACAACATATATCTTCTCAACGCATAATAAATAAATATAATTGGTTTTCAATTATTCAAATTCAAACAGCTTGCAGCAACTGAACCATTTATATAAACACCTTATTAATTATTGCTTCAATTTCACACACACACATACATTCTCCGCGGTGATGGTATTATTTCTGTTAAAAAAATTAAGTTAAATTTTACTTGTGCCTTGCTTATGTTGTCACCTGCCCTCTAATTGTCTGTCGTCTGACCACGCCACATCTCTCACTTGGAAGAAAATGGACACCTCGCCAAAATTGCATTTTTAGATAAATATGAAGATTGGGTTCTCTTGCAGTAGTTGTAGTTGATGAGAGAACAGACAGATCAAACTGTTGGTTTTCAGTCTGTTGCCTAATGGTTCTCACTTACAGCTTTAAATGTGTCATATTGAGAATTTCTTGTGGATTTCTGCCACAGAGAGAGGCTGTAGAAGCTTTGTCTGCTGCCGCGACATCATCCTGTGGTATTCATGTAGCACTGAAAGGATCAGCAAGCCTATGGATATCAGTGCCTTCAAGTTTCTTAAATGTCTTTACCTTTCCGACTCTGTATGCAGCACAGGTGGTATCACAACCCGGGCACAAGCAGCATATATTTTTCATGTCTCCAAGGTTGTTCTGAAGAACTTTGCCGCTGAATGCTTTTCTTGACGCTAGTTTCCGGAATCATGAAGTAAACTTCCACTGATGGTGGCACAAGATCAATAAGGAGAATTAGAAGGTCAGTGTTCGCTCCTACAGCCACTGGATTGTTCTAATTATTTGCCTCTTCAATAACTGTTTGAATGACAAGAGCGCCTGCATCCGCAGCTGCCTGCTGGACATAGAGGCCAGTTTTCCCCAATTCACAGGAGAGCACTGTACTGAACTTATTCTTGTTGGTTGAATTTCCCAGAAATTGATGTTGAATAATTACTTGAGCTTCTAAACAGATATCCATTGTTTTTGAAGAGATCCTTGCTCTGCACCTTTTATGCTTGACANAATAATTACTTGAGCTTCTAAACAGATATCCATTGTTTTTGAAGAGATCCTTGCTCTGCACCTTTTATGCTTGACATCCTTCATGATTGTCTCGTAATCACAAAACACAACAAACACACTTAACACATAGTTATGTTCGAGGTACACATTATAGCTCTAACACACTTCTTTGTGCACGCAAACCTTGAGACACACGACACAGATTAAAAGGTTCAAAACCATCTATAACAAGCAGAGGATATGATGTAATTTCCCGTGTAGGTGTGGCTTTCCTCTCTACTAATGGAATCAATTTAAGGGCAGAGTTCCTCAAGGCGTAGTCATCAAAAAGTGAGGGAGGAAAAGTTGTTAACTCATAGCACAGACATGTCTCCAGATCTATTTCCTCACCACGACACTGCATTCGGCAGATGATACAATGCAACAATTAGGATTAATCTGCACCTTCTGTTCCTTCAAAGAATAATTTTTAATCATTTCTGCAATAGAGATAACCTTGTCTTTGTGCTTGAGCTATAACTCAGCATAAGTCTGATTATCTCTCGACATTGCAGCTATGCCAACTTCATGATCGGAACTACAATTTGTGCTATCATCTGCTACAAGTTCACTGGATATGGATAGGAGGTGCACATAACTTATTTGGAAAGTGTTGTAAGCTCAAAGCCAGTCTGAGTCTTTCAGTATAGGCAACATCATGTTGTTACAATGTTCACACTCATTCAACATGTTCAGATGAGACTGCCAACACACTTGCAAACATCTCTGTGGGAACTTAATACATAACTCTAAGATGCCGGCATCATGTTGATCCATCATGCAAGCACTGAATCTGCAATTTCCCTGCCCCGTGTTATTCCTCCTGTGATCTTCCCCTTACATGTTCTATGTACTTTTTTTTAGACCTCAAAAACATTTCATCGGAATATAAATAAATAACATTGAGTTTAAAATTCCCCCACCCTGTTTTTCCCTACACATGCACATACGAACACATGCGTGTGTGCACATGCACACACGCACTTGCATGCACTTGTGCGCACATGCATGCACCCACACGCACACACACACATCCTTACATTTCAAAATCACACCTCCTGAATAAGTCCAATATTTAAAGAAAACATTTATCTTTAACACACATGTCTGAACACTAAAGACCTACACTCTCGACTGCTTGTACTAAACTATAGAACTTGCCTGCATGTGTCTGTACAGCACGGCCATACTCTGCCATGACTTAACCTTTACCCCATTGGTAAGTACATCTGCTACACAGAGAGCCATTTCATTGTGCTGCGCAGTATGCAAACATTTCCATCAACCCGAAAATCAAACATTACTGTACTTGTAGAAGCGTAATTGAGTGCTTTCTCATATTTAAGAATTACATCCATAATTAATGAAAAAATATTGACGAAAATGCATGCAAATGATGTAAATCCCCTTTATTTTAGGTGGTGCTTATTTTTTCCACCGATAGTTTGGAACTTTCGATATGTTATTAAGGAAGGTCTAATCTCTCTATGTGGAAATTAAAGCTTGTCTACTAATTTTTCTTATGTTGGCCTGTTTTGGCAATTATATGCCTGTACTACTACCTGTAGTCAAAATTTCCACTTCCTTCCCTCCCATCTATTCTGGTACCTATGCTCATCCTATGCAAGCATACCGTCTCCCCTTCATTAGGAGCACAGTTCTTTTAAAGTAGTCTAATTAGAAAATATTATGGTCTTGGCAAAATGTTGAAAAGATAGTGTTTCATAGCATTCAGCTGCAAATAATAACAAAAGTATCATCAGAAGATGAGAAAGGAAACTAGAGCTCTCTTTCCCTTTGAAAATTAAAAAGACAAGTGGAAGATGCATAGAACAATCGAAAGTAGAACCATGAAGTAAGACTTAGATGCTAAAGATTCACACACTGAAACATTAAAAAATTACTAGTTCGTTACTCCAACAATGTATTCAATCTTTGCTATAACTACACGTCGCAAGATAAATTATGAGAAAACCCAGGAAACTAAAACCTGTATATCACCCAAAAAAAACAGGAGTGCATGCAAAACACATTATGGCATTGCGAAGACGGTAGCAATAAAAGTCCTTGATAAAAAATGTTAAAGGACGCATAGCAAAACAGACCAACAAACAACCATTTAGTTCAGGAATTATTACTAGAATGAATGTACATCAACGCCTGATCGCGAATGGAATGGGATTAACTCACGTGCACTTCTAAGAGAAAACTTAACNGGAATGAATGTACATCAACGCCTGATCGCGAATGGAATGGGATTAACTCACGTGCACTTCTAAGAGAAAACTTAACGGAATTACAAGCTTTGGTGTGATAGACTACACTGGCCACACTCCAGAGTGAATGCTAGCCTCACACTGTACGGACTATATTTATGAACATAGAAGCAAAACTCAAGTGATAAGCATTGTGGAGCTTAATGCTTTGGTAATACAATGTTGTACGAACCTTCGCTGATTCTGAACTGCCTGGACATGAAACGGGTGATGCGAGCAATATTGCTGATCTGCCTCTGGTAGCGGATCACTTTTATGGCATCCCATAGTTGCTGAGTGATCTGTGGGCAGGACATCCGTCGCCGGGACATCGCGGAGAACAGTCTGTAACACATACCTTTGCTGTTGATCACTGGAACATGCAATATGATCACAAAAAATTAATTACTAATTATTTATATGCAAATTTGTTATATATTCTATATTTTTTACACAAAACTGCATCTGCATTTCTGTGACAACCTACATTTTCAAAAACCTCAGAATTTAGCAATTTGAAAGGAGAACAATTGGATAAATTATTGGAAGAAATGGTGAAGAAAAAACAATAATA
>NQII01004720.1:319590-362050 GCA_002778355.1 Clitarchus hookeri | reverse complement strand
AAGTAATATGCTTATTTGTATGACAGCCCACAGTCCGGTAATGTTGAACGCTTGTGCCTTACCAGGAGGTGGCTGTCCCCCCAAGGGTGGGTGGGTAAGTTGGGCTTAACATCTCATTGACAGAGAGGTCATTAGAGACGGAGAAAGTTACTCAGAGAAGCAGGAGCGGTGGAGGAATCAGTCATGTCCTCTGGTAAGGGATCATCCCAGCATTTGCATGAAGTGCCTTACGGGAAACCATGGCCGGACTGGGAATCGAACCCAGATCCTCCCAAATGTGAATCCAAATTCAACCACTGCACCACCTCGCTTAGAAGTAGGACAGCAAGTAAAAATATTGTAAAAACCTTTTTGATTAAATATTATTTCTGAAGATATTTACAATGATACATGAATGTTTTCAAATAGACTTTTTTTGACATTTCTAACCATTCTTTTTGGAAGGACCAATCTCTTGCAGATGGTTTTCCCAAAATGTATGGTAAAAAATCAGAACATGAAAATTCTCTGAAGTTGTGCCCAACAATTAATAGACTTTTAGAAGATTCTATATATTAAAGTAATTTTATACATCAGTACATTGTGATGCAATGACAGAAAACAGGTTTTCCACATTTGCATTATGGCCAGAAAGGGAAATGACATTTTCTGCAAGTTTCAGCAGTTCAGAGTGGCATTCCGAAATACTGTATGTTTTATGCAAATTCCTTCTGGACACGTGACATGATAGTATAAGCAAGGACTTGTCCATGAAAAAGAAAACATCTGGTCAACCCAAGCCTACCACCCAACTATTTTTGATGGCAGAAGCATGGGCCAGATTAGTAGTTTAAGATGCTCAGGGATAAGGGGGAGAAGAATATTGTCATTGCTTTCAATTGAAATGGTGATTTCAAAAACAACCCAAGTCTGAAAACTAAAATTGTTCAGGAAAAGCAAAAAAAAAAAACAAAATAATATAAAAAAAATATGTTGAAACCAAAGTTTAACACATTGGATAGTCATCCATTCAGTTTGTATTCCTATGAAAGATGAATTTTAAAGTCTTGTGTGAAGCCGACAATGGGTGTACAAAAGTACCTGGACTTGGGATATTTTGAAATCACTGTTCCTTTTTATGAAATAGCATGTGTTCTACTCTGGTTAGTTAATTTATATTGAAAGATAGTAAAATGTAATTAAACAAAACAAATGTGATAAAATTAAAATATACTGACTCAGTTCAGATGTCAACAAATAAACACGTGTGAGGATACTGTCTCACCAGAACAGCAATATCCTGTAACCTAAAAGAATTAACACCCATATTGTAAACAAGCGCAAGTCCATTTGTACTAGCTATATTTAAATAAAATTTGTAAGTATTTGAGCCTGAAGTAATACTCTTACTAATTTATTCTACAGACTAAACAAAAAACTCCTCAAATTCAACATTAGTCAAATCACTAACCTCTGAGAAAATTTATTTAAACTTAAAAGTCTAATTTATAACACCCCATGCTGCCTTTCTTTAATTACTCGAGGCTTCAATAACTCTACAATTATAATTGGATTTAGCCTTCTTTAACTCCAATCTATACAGTTTCTTATTCTTAATATCCATTAAACCAACAAAATAATTATTTAAAAGGTGATAGAGACAATCAACTTAAGTCTTTAATCCTACAAGGCCTTCATGATACCAATTAGAGCTAGCACCTTTCTTCTTAGAAGCAATGGATTTCAGAGGAATAGAAACATCTAATGCCCATAAGGAGGTCTCAAAGATTACTTTAAACTTATTATTTACATCACTATTTGCACTATAAACATTAAACCAATTTATCTGATTTAAAATATTTAAAAAATAAATTGAATTAAAATCATTGATAGGTCCTATGGCTCTAAATATATTACCATCAATTAATTTTGTTGGTGGCTCCAAAAAGGCAACAAACAAAATAGCACTACGCTCCAATACACCAGTATCACAAACTGTTAAAGTTCAGCGCTCACAATGTATTGTAATACATAAATTATCAATACAAGGGCCCCCCCCCCCTTTTTTTATCAAGTGGACACGGTCGGTCGTGTAATATCCTTTACTGTAACTTGGAAATCAAAATTATCAATTAGGTCCTGCATATTAAACTGTGTGGACATTAAAATTAAATACATTGGCATTAAAATAAGCTGCAAATATTAAATCATATTGCACACCATGCATACTTGAAAAAATTGGATACAATTTATCATTAAAAAAAAAAAAACAAATTACTTACTGATGATCTATATACAGTCACAAAAACTGGGCTACAAAACAGACACCTCACAAACAAGTTCTTCCACAAATATTGTAATCTTGTCATAAACCATAAAATCAATACCTTCTTTACCCAATACCAGAGATCCACCAGCGATTTTATCAGTTATTAGGACGTAGTTATATAATCTGGTGCGACAAAGTTCCTTAACCAATGCTCAGTAATGCACCATGCATCACACTGTTGTTTTAAAGTCACGTTAATAATAGCAATTTTATTCACAAAGGATTGAACATTGCAACACAACAAAATAAAAGGCACTGATAATAAACCACATGTCCCCTTCTTTTTAACAAATATATCTTGAACCTGCAAAGCATTTCTTGGATAGACTAAACTAGGCTTACTGCATTCAAAAGTTCTCTATCTTGATCCTACAAGGCATTTTGTAAATAGTTAAAACTAGGTCTATTAATTACACTCACAATTTAAGTTGCTGTTTGTCCAGCCCTGCCTTTCTCTAAAAGAGCAGCAGCAGCCTGCTTACTAACAAATGTTTAGGGAGCAAAACAAAACAACTTACAAAAACACCAGTACGCCAGAAATGAATCACAAAAACTTTATCCAATAACAACACAGGAATACCAACTTTGAAAGAACTATCCTGGATTTCTATTCTTCATCCGAGTTACCTTCTAGGCATCTTCTTCATGGTCATTTAAAAACTGTTTTTTAAGATATCGCAATCAACCTCCACAGCTATCGCAGATACAAACAAGTATCTGCATTTTTTAACAACTTTTAAGTTTTTGCGATTTGAAGCACAACCAGTAAAACATATTATCCTGACTATAGTGGCCCCAATACTACCAACAATATAAAACTTATAAAAACTAATCCCTGACCTAAAATTAATCCTAAGAGATGAAATCGACAATTAGAATAAACATAAAACAATAGGACAGAACATAAACAATTCCAGTTATTTAATGATATTCAAGCATTGGCCCGCTGCCTGAAGATAATTTTAAAAATGAACATAAAGCTTGGACCAAAAAAATGGGTTCAGAGATGAACATGCATTAAATNATATCGCAATCAACCTCCACAGCTATCGCAGATACAAACAAGTATCTGCATTTTTTAACAACTTTTAAGTTTTTGCAATTTGAAGCACAAACAGTAAAACATATTATCCTGACTATGGTGGCCCCAATACTACCAACAATATAAAACTTATAAAAACTAATCCCTGACCTAAAATGAATTCTAAGGGACGAAATCGACAATTAGAATAAACATAAAACAATAGGACAGAACCTAAACAATTCCAGTTATTTAATGATATTCAAGCATTGGCCCGCAGCCTGAAGATAATTTTAAAAATGAACATAAAGCTTGGACCAAAAAAATGGGTTCAGAGATGAACATGCATTAAATNGATTAAGCACAGCTGGTCTACACAGCTAGTTGTCACTTGCAGTATTTAAGTTGCATTGCTAATGCTGAGAGAGAGCATGTTCTCAGTCTGAATCCAAGCTATACCAACCACCCCATCAAGGCAGTACTGAACATCAACCATTTTATAGTCCTCAGTAAATGTTTTACAATCCCATTATTGTGCTGATAACAATGGTTAGAATTAAGTTAACAGTGCAATTGTTTAAGATAAACATGAAGTGGCAAGAAATTTTTGTCTTGGGTTTTTGTCACACAACAAAAAATTCTCTAGATATTGTAAGAAAACATAAATCTCAAAAATACTTTCCTGTACAATTAGAAATGAGAATAATGTAGATGTATAGAAAAGAATTTGTTTCGATGTGTACAGAAAACCCACATATTACACAGANTTAGAAATGAGAATAATGTAGATGTATAGAAAAGAATTTGTTTCGATGTGTACAGAAAACCCACATATTACACAGAATTACTGCTGCTAATAATAAATAAATTATAAATATGCACAGAAACTCTAAATGGTCTAAACGTCACAACTGATANTAATTACTGCTGCTAATAATAAATAAATTATAAATATGCACAGAAACTCTAAATGGTCTAAACGTCACAACTGATACAGGAATAAAAATGATCTAGAATATTATTTATTGATTTTCGAAACCACTGTTAACCATTGAACTGTTTTTATTAAACTGAAAATTTTTTACAAAACTAGAAATAAAATTACACGTTGTGCTATTCAGACCACACCATAGATGAGCAAAACTTTTCAAGAAATTTTGGATATTGGTTATAGGCCTATAGTATTTTTAATTAATTTTGACAACTTATTGGTACCAGAAACAGCATCAAAAAGAGAAGTTAATAGGTCAAAAGAAAGACTGGTTAGGGATACAGTAGACCAACAAAAATTTATCCGATATTGTGTTTTAACCAACATAGCTCAAAATCACAAAAAAAAAANAGGGATACAGTAGACCAACAAAAATTTATCCGATATTGTGTTTTAACCAACATAGCTCAAAATCACAAAAAAAAAAGAAAAATTATATATATATAAATTAATTAACCACAATATTTAAATCAAGATTCCCTAGTTATTTTATTTGGCGATATTTGTAAATTATTACAAAATAACTCGCTTCAAAAAATTTCTAATAAATTAACACAAAATGTTAACAAAACAGAATTTATTTATTTCAAGCCGAAGAATCAAACTTAGTTAAATATAATTTAGAATAATAAAATTATTACACAAGTGACAAATACAAAATTTCTTGGGTATAAGATTGACAGNATAAAATTATTACACAAGTGACAAATACAAAATTTCTTGGGTATAAGATTGACAGAAAACTCTTATGGAATGAACACGTTAAGCATCTTATACCAAAATTAAATTCTGCACGCTTTGCTTTGAGATGTAAGAGTAAAATTGTAGATGCAACTAACTATAAAAATTAAAAATAATATGCTATGCTTATGTTTATTTCCTCATAGAATATGGGATTATGCAATGGGGTAACTCAACTAAAAAAGATTTTGTTAGACAGAAAAAGGCTAAATGGATATTGGCTGGAAAAAACCTAATCATCCATGTAAGAATACTATCACTGGTATGTGTGTGTGCATATATATATATACACACACACGCACGCGTACACACACAATAATCAAATATACACTGAAGAGCAAAAAAAAACTGGTACACCTGCCTAATATCGTGTAGGGCCCCAGCAAGCACGTAGAAGTGCCGCAAGACGACGTGGCATGGACTCAACTAATGTCTGAAGGTATGCAGGAGGCATTTCACAGCATGAATCCTGTGCAGGGTAGTCCACAAATCCATAGGAGTGCGAGGCGGTGGAGATCTCTTCTGAACAGCATGTTGTAAGGCATCCCAGATATGCTCAATAATGTTCATGTCTGGTGATTTAGGTGGCCAATGGAAGTGTCTAAAGTCAGAAGAGTGTTCCTGGAGCCACTCGGTAGCAACTCTCGATGTGTGGGGTGTCTCATTGTCCTGCTGGAATTGTCCACGTCCGTTGGAATGCACAATGGACATGAATGGGTGCAGGTGATCGGACAGGATGCTTACGTATCTGTCACCTGTCAGTGTCGTATCTAGACGTATCAGGGGTCCCATTTCACGCCAACTGTACACGCCCCATACCATGACAGAGCTTCCACCAGCTTGAACAGTCCCCTGTTGACATGTAGGGTCCATGGATTCATGAGGATGTTTCCATACCAGTACATGTCCATCCGTCTGATACAATTGGAAACGAAACGTCAGACCAGGCAACGTGTTTCCAGTCATCAACAGTCCAATGGCGGTGTTGTTGGGCCCAGGCGAGGCGTAAAGCTTTGTGTAGTGCAGTCAACAACGGTACACGAGTGGGTCTTTGGCTCCGAAAGCCCATATCAATGATGGTCCGTTGAATAGTTTGCACGCTGGCACTTGTTGATGCCCAAGCATTGAAATTTGCGCCACTTTGAGAAAGGGTTGCACGTCTGTCACATTTAATAATTCTCATCAGTCGTCGTTTGTCCCATTTGTTCACGATCTTTTTCCAGCCGCAGCATTGTCAAAGATTTGATGTTTTACCGGATTCCCGATATTCATGGTACACTCGTGAAATGGTCGTACGCGAAAATCAACATTTTATTGCTACCTCGGAGATGCTATGTCCCATCTCTCGTGCGCTGACTATAACACCACGTTCAAACTCACTTATATCTTGATAACCTGCCATTGTAGCAGCAGTAACCGCTCTAACAACTTTGCCAGACGCTTGTTGTCTTATATAGGCGCTGCTGACCGCACTGCGTTACTCTGATTGGTTCCATACCTTTGTTATTTGCATACGCACGCCTATACCAGTTTTTTTGGCTCTCCAGTGTACTATCTTAATAAATTTCAACAACAAAATTCAAATTATCATACATATAAAACACGAACACGAAAAAATCTTCATATACCCATATCCTGAGCCATTGGGATTACGCTCAACATAGGAACAACAGAACACTTGTAATAAATATAAATAAAATTATATAAATCTATTTTAATAGGAGTTAATAATGATTATCATTTTGGACTAACTGGTAGCCGGTTGTTTGGTTTATAAGATTGTTCGCTCGGTCAACACTGTACCGGCCGCTCACCGTAGCACAATTGTTGTGCTATCTTTAGAATTGAATGTCTGTCAGGCAGACAGATAGACAGCCAGGCGCTCAATGTGCTCAATGTCGCTCGAGACATTGAGTTTAACACATCGCATTGTAGTGGTGGCATTGTGATGATGTAGTAGTACATGTTTTAAAACCGATCAAGTTGTGTTTTGAGTCTCCTGGTTCTATCATGGCTTTACTATGCCGCCTACACAGAAAAGAAAGGTTGCGTTCATGGAGGACAAATAAAACGCAATCAGGAGAGTGGAAAAAGGTGAAACGCTACAGAAAGTTTCTGATGATTATGGTGTCAGTCGTGTAACTGTTGGACATTTGAAAAAAAAAAAAAAGTAAGTAACAATGAAAAATGGTGTTCAGCAAGAGTGACAGGAGCAGTGTTAAAAGAGCGAAAGACTATGAGAAAAGGTGACGGGAAGGTTAGAGAAGCTCTGTACAATTGGTTAACATGTTATAGAGAAAAAGGAGTCCCTATTTCGGGACCTCTTCTGCAAGAGAAATCCTTACAATTTCGTAAACAATATTCAATGAAGGGAATGAGCAGTTTACAGCCGGTATTGAATGGCTTGACAGGTGAAAGAGGCAATATCAAATATGCCGGCTGAATGTTTGTGGAGAAAAACTTTTGTCTAACGTTACTGAAATAAAAGAATTCAAGGAAAAATTTCTTAAGTTAATCGAAAAAGAGAGTTTCACGGGTGATTAAATATTTAACTGTAATGAACCTGGGTTAAATTACAAAATACTCCCTCAATAACACTTGCAGTAGCAGCTCCAGGGTACAAACATAGCAGAGAGAGGAGAAATGTCCTGGCCTTAAAGTAATGCTACAGCAAACCATAAAATGGAACTAGCAATGACCAGTAAATCCAAACATCATAAGGTGTTCAAAGGCATATCTAAAAATACTCTCCCAGTAAAATACTTCATTTTAATCAAAAAAGTACGTGCATGAGTAGTGAGATTTTCAAAAGTTGGTTCTTTGGTAAATTTGTCCTCTCAATAGAGAAATTTTTAAGAGAAAATGATCTTCCAAGAAAGGCAATTTTGCTTTAAGAACGCTCCCACACAACTTGATGAAAGTGAATTTCAAAGTGGTGATATAAAGGCTATGTTCCTCCTTTCAAACATTACAGCCTTCGCCAACCAATGCAATGGACTGTCAAAAAAAATTATTGAAATATTTTCTTTACTTTCCTAATTGAAGCAAGGAAAGGAGGTCAAGATATGGTTGAAAAACAAACAAAAAAAAACTGAATATTAAGGATATAGCTTACTGGGTGGCAAAATCATGGGAAAATGTTGGTGCAGGGGCAATTACAAAATCCTGGGAAAGTTTTGTTGCGCAAGGACCAAGATAAAGAAGAAGAATTCCCAAAGAATTTGATTGATGAAAATTATCCATCTACAATAGCAGAAAGTGCAGATGATGCTATATTTCCTCTACTGCAACAAATCCCTGGTTGGATGATGCTTCAATGAACAATTTCAGTAAGTGGGTAAAAGGTCATCAACAATGTGAAGTGAGAGGTGAATATGTTAACGATGAAAGGAACAATTTTTATCTGCCACCAACCAAGGACGACAAAACAGTTAAAATTTCTTATAAAGATGGGTTAAATGTGAGTGAAGCTACATTAAAATGCATTGAGCAGCAAGAGGAATATTCTAGTATTGACACCATGCTTCTAATGAGATGGCACGACGTCNGCAAGGAAAGGAGGTCAAGATATGGTTGAAAAACAAACAAAAAAAAACTGAATATTAAGGATATAGCTTACTGGGTGGCAAAATCATGGGAAAATGTTGGTGCAGGGGCAATTACAAAATCCTGGGAAAGTTTTGTTGCGCAAGGACCAAGATAAAGAAGAAGAATTCCCAAAGAATTTGATTGATGAAAATTATCCATCTACAATAGCAGAAAGTGCAGATGATGCTATATTTCCTCTACTGCAACAAATCCCTGGTTGGATGATGCTTCAATGAACAATTTCAGTAAGTGGGTAAAAGGTCATCAACAATGTGAAGTGAGAGGTGAATATGTTAACGATGAAAGGAACAATTTTTATCTGCCACCAACCAAGGACGACAAAACAGTTAAAATTTCTTATAAAGATGGGTTAAATGTGAGTGAAGCTGCATTAAAATGCATTGAGCAGCAAGAGGAATATTCTAGTATTGACACCATGCTTCTAATGAGATGGCATGACATTGCAGCCAGTAAACGACAATGTGAGGGCAAGCAGTTGACAATCAAAAACTTTACGAAATCTCAACTTTTCCTGTTTTATGGCCTTTATTTCAACTTTCTCTGTATTATTGTCGGTTACATAAATTGTATTTTAAATAAAAAAATTTTCTATATGCTACTTTATATTGTATATGATAATAGATCATTATAATACACTATGTATTAAGGCAAGCCATTATCAATCAAAGTTTTTTTAAGAAATCTGAACTCTCCTTTTTTATGGTCTGTATTTCAACTTTCTCTGTATTCTTGTAGGTTTACTATATTTTTAAGGAGATATTTCTATAGACTACTATATATATATAATATACAATACATTATGTATAAAACAATAAATGGTGTTTAACTGAAAAATGAAATATTTAATTACATTTCCCTAACCTTATCATCCTACATTTTCAGTTATCTGACATCAACGATGCCCGTTTACGTCGGATAACTGAGACACTACCGTAGCCAATTAATTATATTCTGGACCTGTCTAATCATGCTATGAGACTATTGAAATATTGTGCCTGGCTAAATGCAAAATGAACACAGAAATAAACTAACCTAAACTTTGACTAGCTTATCCTGTAGTGTAATGTAGCAAGTAGAGGATAGCGGTGATTATGAAGGGTGAAAACTCAGTATGGCAAATGCAGTGCTTGTAGAATCAACACAATCAAATTGAGGCGTTAGGTATAATAAGGGCATATAACCAAAATGTGAACATAAATTTCAATGTTATTTGGAAAAATTTAGAGTGGTGCATTACACTAATAGATATAGGTGGTAAATAGCTTATTATTGATCTTAAACAATTTTCATAAATTTTGAAAAGTGAATGACTCAACTAATAGAATAATTAAAAGGTTATCGACTTTCATTGCTTAGAGAAAAGTTATGTTATTTTGTTACCGTAGTGGGTTTTGGCCATGTTACACCTGTGTTCACCGAAGGAATATAGTCCTGAACAAATGTGCTGCTAGCTCTTGGTTACAGGTCACGATCGTGACGTGATTACTGCGCATTCGCAACATATTAGATGAGAGATACGGAATGGACAAAGGATGTAATAGACGATGGTGTGATATTTTGTATGAAATTGATTTGATTTTTAGTGCCCGAGATTTCCGGTGTACGTAACCGAAACTTAACACACTACTGTTATCATTCATTAAAATTAATTACAACAAAACAAAAATCTGGCATCCAAAGATGAATCACATTATTTGTGTGTTGGTTCAAATCATTCCGTATGTTTCTATATCTGCACATGCGCTGTAGCCATGGTCTAAATCTACCTTACACACTCGCTGATACGATTAACGCAAAAAAATTCTGTGCACGTTGTCATGTTACAACAAAGCATACTTTAATAGATGAACGTATTTTGACTATCTTACTTGAGGTTACAGTATCACAAGTAACATTGTCGCTATTTCTAGGCACAGTAAAACATACAAAAACAAAAGTTTGCTAATTAACTAAAAAATTGCGAGGAAATATCATTTGGGTGTGAGGGCATGAGATTGTCTATAAATTAGTGAGCCTCATGCCTCAATCGTGAGGGTTGGCACGTATGCACTTTAAAATGTAGTGAGTGCACTTTTGAGTTTTTTCCTCCACATAAGTTTGTCTACATACAGTGGGGCCGCAACAGCATTGCAATTTAAAATTAATCTTTCAACCATTCCATGCGGACGGGTGTGACATTTGGATAACGTTGTTTGGCAGTTTCATGTCGAAGATACATTTACATATAGTCATGAAACAAGTCTGCAGCAGAACACTAAACGTTAACACAATCCTTTGTAAACAAAAAAAACATAGAGATGCTGTACACAAACATAAAACATTCTGCCCACCCCAGGAATTAAATTATCTGCTCCAAATTTTGAGGGCATGTTCAGAAAATCATGGCACATCATTTAAATCATTCTCTGCAAAATAGGGCACATGAACCCATGTGCCCTTATTATAACTATAGCTTCAATTATCAAATACAAACACAACCGTATTATTTACACAATGAAAACAGGCAACACTTGAAGACAACATAACTATTTAACAAGACATAACAAAAAATTTTTTGGAAAAGATACAGCAAAAAATATGACTATCAATCAGAAATGCAAAAAAAAAAAAAAAAAAGTAATTTTAAGGAAATGTTTACTGAATGCTGAATTTATTACTACATGTCTTGCCTCACTTCTAGCCAAACCATCCTTGTTACTAACCCACCTACTCCGTCTGCTGCTCCCTTACCGTGGGAAGATGCAAAACCGTTGCAATCCGCATTTACATCAAAATCATTCTTAAAAACAACAAATTTGAAATATTGTATTTGTTTTTAAATTGTGCGGCATAACCATCAGAAAATACTTAAATTTCTTGCAAGGATAAAAACTCTTCTTTCAGATTATTGATAATTATCCTTCAGGAAAACTCAAGACTGCACATTTACTGTGAAGTAGGTCATCACATACGACGGCGTTAACACCCGCAACATTTCTAACCAACTGTGTCCTTAATCCAAGAGCAGCATGTGAAATTGGTGACTTGCTCATGGTTCCACTGAGCACTCTAAATTGTTTCCTGTGTAAACAACTGATAACTGATGTTGTCTCTGTTGTAGAATTGGACAACCANACAAACACAACCGTATTATTTACACAATGAAAACAGGCAACACTTGAAGACAACATAACTATTTAACAAGACATAATAAAAAATTTTTTGGAAAAGATACAGCAAAAAATATGACTATCAATCAGAAATGCAAAAAAAAAAAAAAAAAAGTAATTTTAAGGAAATGTTTACTGAATGCTGAATTTATTACTACATGTCTTGCCTCACTTCTAGCCAAACCATCCTTGTTACTAACCCACCTACTCCATCTACTGCTCCCTTACCGTGGGAAGATGCAAAACCATTGCAATCCGCATTTACATCAAAATCATTCTTAAAAACAACAAATTTGAAATATTGTATTTGTTTTTAAATTGTACGGCATAACCATCAGAAAATACTTAAATTTCTTGCAAGGATAAAAACTCTTCTTTCAGATTATTGATAATTATCCTTCAGGAAAACTCAGACTGCACATTTACTGTGAAGTAGGTCATCACATACGACGGCGTTAACACCCGCAACATTTCTAACCAACTGTGTCCTTAATCCAAGAGCAGCATGTGAAATTGGTGACTTGCTCATGGTTCAACTGAGCACTCTAAATTGTTTCCTGTGTAAACAACTGATAACTGATGTTGTCTCTGTTGTAGAATTGGACAACCANAACTGAGCACTCTAAATTGTTTCCTGTGTAA
The DNA here is from genome assembly GCA_002778355.1 of Clitarchus hookeri. Lineage (NCBI taxonomy): Eukaryota > Metazoa > Arthropoda > Insecta > Phasmatodea > Phasmatidae > Clitarchus > Clitarchus hookeri. The sequence goes on along the minus strand of NQII01004720.1, from coordinate 349,589 downwards.
ACAACTGATAACTGATGTTGTCTCTGTTGTAGAATTGGACAACCATTTATTTTATTTCATCTGAGATTTTATTCCATGACTTTTTTGGGATTGGAGTCTCTTTGGCAATTACATTTTGAACATTACATACTTCTGGGACGAGTTTTTCCACAATCGCTTGTTTCTTACTAGGGCATGTAGGTAGCATCTTTCTCACTCTTAACAGCCTTGCCGAGTGACTGGACAAATTTGTAAGACCCAAACCGAGATGTATTCTTATTGCTCTCCAGTCTTTTTTGCGCATGCCTTATTTGCCTTTCAGCATCCTCCAGTCTTTTCAGGGGCCATGGTGACTGGGCGGTTAGTCTGCTCGCCTCCCACCAAGGGAAACTGGGTTCAATCCCCAGCCGGGTCACTCCCAGAGTTTTGCATGTTGGAATCGTTCCGGACGATACCGCTGGTCGGCAGGTTTTCTCGGCAATCTCCAGTTTCCCCTCCCTTTCATTCCAGCGCTGCTCCATACTCACCTCAATCACCCTCAATGGCTCTCAAGACCTCACTGTTATGAGCCACCCAAATCTCTTCACTCAATCACTCACTTCAGTCTTTTCAACTTATATTTGTTCTTGTCTTGCAATAAACAAATATTTGTAAGTTCTTGCATTTTCTTATCTCTCCCCCCCTTTACTTTGATAGGCAAGTCTTTTTGAGATCTACATCTTTATTTAATTTTTGTCTCCAATTTTGTTTTGCGACTCTCAACTTCTCTTTTTCTTTGTTCATACCTATAATAAAAACAAATTCACAAAATCAAAGATTTAATATTTTGTTTATAATTAAACATAGCAAACAAAAAAATTCTCCTTTCTAATATTTTTTTACAAGAGTTGGTGTACCTGCATATTTTAAATACATACTTGTGCACAATAATACTCACATTCCCCGAACTTAACTTGGAACAACCCCTTGTATTTCTATTCTTATGTGTTCCCAAGATCAAGAACTTTGCCTTGTCATTCCTAAACTCAAGTGGCATGAAAACAAATTTCTATAATGTAATAGGAAAAATATCCATAAATATGAATGTATTACAAATAAAATGTGCACCAGCCCTTACTAGAAAATATTAAACAATTATCTGTTCCATAATCTTGACCGAAGAATTTTGATATAGTAAAACTATTTTTCCGTTTGCGAGAATGATATATTTTAAAACTAACTTCAACTACATACACCGTTGGCAAAATTTAAATTTTCACAGTGAAACAGCTTCTTTGTATGTAAATAATCATCTTCAGACCCAATTGCTACATTTTAAAGGATGGGTGTGACATTCTTCTAACCAAATGTTTAGTTATTACAAAAACTGAATAAACATATGTAACTTTCAGTCCATTTTACCATTAACATATTAACATAACCTCGCTTATAAAGAACCTTTACTTCATGTACAATGTGATGTTGAAGCACAAAGTAAACTTGAGAGTAATTTCATGGACGAGTGTGACAAATAAAACTGTAACACTTAAGAAAGCTCTAACTCCTGATATAATTTACCAGCTTTCAAGATTCAGGTCAAATATGTGGAAGAAATCTTCTTATATGCAAAAACACTATCCACTTCCAAGGATTGGAAAAAGGAGGGAAAAANGTCAAATATGTGGAAGAAATCTTCTTATATGCAAAAACACTATCCACTTCCAAGGATTGGAAAAAGGAGGGAAAAAGCAAGGCTACTAACATATGACCAAATCTCTTCAGGTAATTAAAATACAGATAGCTGCTCAGTTCTTTAAGAAAATAAACAGATACAAAGTCACCAATGATGTTATAATTTTCATATGTAAAATACAAATAGTAAAGATTTATATTCAGTAGTTTATAATGACAAATATATTACTTTACAAAATAGCAGATAGGCACGTTTTGGTGCGGAATGGTTGCTTTCACAATTGAGTTTCACATAAANTATTACTTTACAAAATAGCAGATAGGCACGTTTTGGTGCGGAATGGTTGCTTTCACAATTGAGTTTCACATAAATATATCAGAAAATTATTACAAAATGTGGTTTTCTCATAATATCTTATTTTGGCACTACTTTTAAGTAACTATAACTATTTTTTTTATTTGAATATGAATAAAAAAATGTCTAGTAGANGTCAAATATGTGGAAGAAATCTTCTTATATGCAAAAACACTATCCACTTCCAAGGATTGGAAAAAGGAGGGAAAAACAGGTGATCAACATACAGATAGCTGCTCAGTTCTTTAAGAAAATAAACAGATACAAAGTCACCAATGATGTTATAATTTTCATATGTAAAATACAAATAGTAAAGATTTATATTCAGTAGTTTATAATGACAAATATTATACTTTACAAAATAGCAGATAGGCACGTTTTGGTGCGGAATGGTTGCTTTCACAATTGAGTTTCACATAAATATATCAGAAAATTATTACAAAATGTGGTTTTCTCATAATAACTTATTTTGGCACTACTTTTAAGTAACTATAACTATTTTTTTTATTTGAATATGAATAAAAAAATGTCTAGTAGANTCTTATTTTGGCACTACTTTTAAGTAACTATAACTATTTTTTTTATTTGAATATGAATAAAAAAATGTCTAGTAGAAGGAGAAACCCTTGGACCCCTACTTTATGGGTGGTCATTGGTAGATCTCCAACTTTGTGATACACCCTTTATGTTTAAATCTGCACATGCCTGTGGGTGACACCTTACAAAAGTAATTGTCTAAGTAAAAACAAGCACAAAACTTAATTAACAATTGTGAGATTAAATATCAATTTCCACTGATTTAACTTTAATGTGAATTTCTGAATATAAAACAGGTTAATGTAATATTTTTGACATAATCTTTTTATACTTCCATTCTATTTACCCTTTTATGTCATTTGCTTTTCACAAATACTCTAGTGTTTATACACAAGTCAAGTTGATTTTCCTACAAAATCAGTTTTTTTTTTTCAGACAACAGATTACCAAAAATATTGAGAGAATGTTCAAACCAATCAGACAATTCCTGCTGTGTCACCTGCGGTCTATGCAAATGAATATGATTCATAATTAGGGATGTGCATAATGTCATAGAAGGAATCTGTTTACTACCATGTATTATTCACATCTGCCACTCTTAAACAATCAGTGTTAATTTTTTGTCTTATGCACTGTATCATTGTGGTATTGGGCAGGGCTGCCAAGCAAGCATTCAATCATACAGTTGGACCTAGGGTAGATCCAAACATATTTTTATAGTGTATTTAAAAGTATGCACTGCACTGGCTTGATTTAAAAAAAAAAAAAGTGGTGTTGTGATAATTATAAACTACATATCAATTTTACATGGTAAAAATTTACAGAAAACTATATAGAAACACACACTGAAGAGCCAAAAAAAAAACTGGCATAGGCGTGCGTATGCAAATAGCAGAGGTATGAAATCAATCAGAGTACCGCAATGCGGTCGACAGCGCCTATATAAGACAACAAGCGTTTGGCAAAGTTGCTAGATTGGTTACTGCTGCTACAATGGCAGGTTATCAAGATTTAAGTGAGTTTGAACGTGGTGTTATAGTCGACGCACGAGAGATGAGACATAGCATCTCCGAGGTAGCAATAAAATATGGATTTTCGCGTACAACCATTTCACGAGTGTACCATGAATATCGGGAATCCGGTAAAACATCAAATATTCGACATCACTGCGGCCGGAAAAAGATTGTGAACGAGCGGGACAAACGACTGACGAGAATCATTAAACGTGACAGATGTGCAACCCTTTCTCAAATTGGCGCAGATTTCAATGCCTCCTGCATACCTTCAGACATTAGTCGAGTCCATGCCACGTCGTCTTGCGGCACTTCTGCGTGCTCGCGGGGGGTCCTACACGATATTAGGCAGGTGTACCAGTTTTTTTGGCTCTTCAGAGTACATTGTTAATGCAACATGTAAACACCTTAAATTTCACCATGGTAGATCATTCATCAGAAATCTGTTTGTGTCAATCATAAGAAAAAGAATGGGTAGGTTTATGGAGGTGTCCAACAGTCAGAGTTGTGCAGTGAACTTCTAAAGGAACTCAATCTTTTTTTTAAACAAATTTTTAACATTTTTATTAACAAACTAATTTCATGCAACTTTTTAAAGTGTTCTTATATGCCTTGCTGACTGTTTGGCAATTTATAATTCTGCATGTTGAGAGAAAATAAACCATTAATACTTTTTCATTCATTAGTTACTAGACAACCCTAATGTAACTAGGACAAGAGAACTTATTTCCATCAGCAAATATAAAAGGTTTTCAGAGTTTTCAAACTCTGAAAAAATTAATCTCAAAAATTAATACCAGAATACCATATAGCGATGCTGTATAACGTGTGCCCACAATAGGTAGTGACATTTTCACCTGCAAAAGGGGCCAGTCATATGACGAGCAGACTTTGACCAAAGCAAACTGTGCAAAGTCAAGGTTAATGATAATTGTTATTTGATTGTCTGCACAAAGGACTACAATTTTAATGAAACAAACTATATTGAGATATATAACATTTTTAATTACAATCAGCTGTTCAATATTGTATGGTGCGAGTACAAAATTGTAAAACAACAGCAGCTTACCATTTTTCTTATTTGTATGTATTATAGTGCTGTAGGTATCAAGGTAGGTAGTTTAATTGCAGGAAACAGAGTCAGATAAGACATTGCCCACACAATAAGTGCATTTCAAAAGGAGGTACTTCTTTGTAACTAGTCAACAAGTACAAAAACCTAACTGAAAAAAAAAAAACTGTGGGCACAAGACAAAAGAATGATGGCTGAAAGAAAATTAGAAAATTGTTCAATATCAGTTAGAATGTATATGCTCAGTATGTGCCACAACTTAAAAAATGCTGGAGTAATAATAAAATCAGCAACTGAATAATCAGAACAATTGGCATGCCTCTCAGATTTTTATGATACAAATAATTTTAAAATAAATTCAGTATTTGCATAACTACTTATTTGTTAAAGCACAGATTTCTAATTAGTCGTGGCCATAAAATTATATGGGATTATGCACCTGCAGCCAATTTGATACCTTTGGTAAGTAAAGTCAACTTTGTACGTCAAAGTTTTGCTTTGAATGTACACAGACAGCAATGCTATATATAAGAAATTCTTATGTAACACAGCACATAAAAAACACATTTCTAGAAAAAGTTATATACGTTGTTGAAAATCAAGGCAATTTCGTAGTTTAAGGTTAATTGAAATATTCATGTGTCAGTCAAGTGAGAGTGAAAAAATTACACACACTCTTGCTGTGATGTGAATAAAACAAAAAGAAAGTGACTACAGCTGCAATTAAATTAGAATTTACACTCTAGGGGCATGTCATGGCACTACTTTTTTTGTGATTTGTGGTGCCAACATTATTCTCTATTACTCTAGTCAGCATTAATGTAACAATATACAGTTACGGGCAGTATTTTATTTCCAGTGGTTTATTTCAAAAGTACTCTTTACCAAGCCAGTGACTGGACTGTTATGAAAAGCACAATTGTAACTGCTAACCTCTATTAGCTGCAGCTAGCATGTAGTGCAGTGATTCTGAACCTCCACAAGTTCAATGGATGTATCCTAATCTCAAGACTCAAGTTGCATGTTAAAACAACACACAAAAGTCATGTACCTCATACCACAGGCCAAACAATGGAACTTGACACACTGGTGATAAAAATAGCCACCAAGCACACATTCATGGTCAGCAATACAATTTTAAACTACAATACAAATTGTGCAGTTTTACAAGTTGCTGTATGCACTTTTATGAACATTATAGCCTTAATCCATTCTCTAGCATGATGAACTGTTATTTAAAATTCATGCAAATAAAAAAACTATTTTTGCAATAACTATTACAAAATTCTGTTTCTTTTTTACATAACTGAAAACACTTTTAATGCCTTATATAGACATAAAATTTGAAATTTTACTGTTCAATAAATTTGTAACTAGTATCTGCCATTTTTCTAAAATTCTAAATATTTCTTACAAACATTTCATGTAATTTTCTAAAGCAGTAGTAAACTGTTATTCTATTATGTTTCATTTATCACTGCTAATTCATACTTCACATCAGGCATAATCGGCTATGATAAAATGTTATGAAGTAGATGCATCTTAACCAAAACTGTTGAATCTCCTTCTCATCTATGTTTGCAAATACTGTGTAGTATTCCAAACAATTAACAGTATACAGTTTCTAAACAATACAGCACGTCACAATATAAATTGCAACAAACTTCTAGGGTTGATAGGTAATGCAATGAGGAACAACTTTTATCAGAGAATGTATGTCTCTGGAGATGCTTTGTTGAGACACCAAGCATCATCATAAAATAGTTCCACGTGCCTGGGAGGTAGACATTCTGTTGCATGCATATATCATGCCTGCTGTCAATCATGCAGTCAACTGTAGCTAGTGAATGTGAGGGCCAGTTACGGAACCTCGCCTCTGTCCCGATGAGGTAGGCAGTATCAAAAGCACCGAGAGCCACATTGCACCACATGTGCTGTGCACAGTTCATGATGTCCTTCCTTCACCACATTCCACTACACAAATCTGCATAGTCGTTGCTGCCTGAGTCAAAACAGTTGTTGCGTGTTCACAGTGACTGCATGTTGTACACCAGATTAGTCATGGACGCTTATTCATCGNACAGTTGTTGCGTGTTCACAGTGACTGCATGTTGTACACCAGATTAGTCATGGACGCTTATTCATCGTCAGAACTGGCGGACACATATATGCTGTGAGATGAAGCTAAAGACTGTAAATGCGTAGCAGCACATCTTTATCAGGAATGCTTCCCCAACAAACAGCAGCCACATTATGCACCGTTCCAGAGACTACATCAGTGACTGTGCGAGTATGGGANTTTATTAGGAAATTGTACCTTTAGAGAACAGTGTCAATCACCTTCCTCCAAAACCACAGCTCGGGGTGATCTCAAATTGTAACTGCTAACCTCTATTAGCTGCAGCTAGCATGTAGTGCAGTGATTCTGAACCTCCACAAGTTCAATGGATGTATCCTAATCTCAAGACTCAAGTTGCATGTTAAAACAACACACAAAAGTCACGTACCTCATACCGCAGGCAAAGCAATGGAACTTGACACACTGCTGATAAAAATAGCCACCAAGCACACATTCATGGTCAGCAATACAATTTTAAACTACAATACAAATTGTGCAGTTTTACAAGTTGCTGTATGCACTTTTATGAACATTATAGCCTTAATCTATTCTCTAGCATGATGAACTGTTATTTAAAATTCATGCAAATAAAAGAACTATTTTTGCAATAACTATTACAAAATTCTGTTTCTTTTTTACATAACTGAAAACACTTTTAAAGCCTTATATAGACATAAATTTTACTGTTCAATAAATTTGTAACTAGTATCTGCCATTTTTCTAAAATTCTAAATATTTCTTACAAACATTTCATGTAATTTTCTAAAGTAGTAGTAAACTGTTATTCTATTATGTTTCATTTGTCGCTGCTAATTCATACTTTATATCAGGCATAATCGGCTAAGATAAAATGTTATGAAGTAGATGCATCTTAACCAAAACTGTTGAATCTCCTTCTCATCTATGTTTGCAAATACTGTGTAGTATTCCAAACAATTAACAGTATACAGTTTCTAAACAATACAGCACGTCACAATATAAATTGCAACAAACTTCTAGGGTTGATAGGTAATGCAATGAGGAACAACTTTTATCAGAGAATGTATGTCTCTGGAGACGCTTTGTTGAGACACCAAGCATCATCATAAAATAGTTCCACGTGCCTGGGAGGTAGACATTCTGTTGCATGCATATATCATGCCTGCTGTCAATCATGCAGTCAACTGTAGCTAGTGAATGTGAGGGCCAGTTACGGAACCTCGCCTCTGTCCCGATGAGGTAGGCAGTATCAAAAGCACTGAGAGCCACATTGCACCACATGTGCTGTGCACAGTTCATGATGTCCTTCCTTCCCCACATTCCACTACACAAATCTGCATAGTCGTTGCTGCCCGAGTCAAAACAGTTGTTGCGTGTTCACAGTGACTGCATGTTGTACACCAGATTAGTCATGGACGCTTATTCATCGTCAGAACTGAAGGACACATATATGCTGTGAGATGAAGCTAGAGACTGTAAATGCGTAGCAGCACATCTTTATCAGAAATGCTTCCCCAACAAACAGCAGCCACATTATGCACCGTTCCAGAGACTACATCAGTGACTGTGCGAGTATGGGACATTCCATCCACTGCATGAGGGCATCAGGGCAAGAGGTGTTCGTATGCCACATACTGAAGTGGAAGTACTGGAGAGAATTGAGGCGAACTCATCCACAAGCACACGCGTGATCGCTCACCAAATGGACGACATCCACACCTCTGTTTGGAGACTGCTCCGTCAGCACAGACTACATACATTCCACGTGAAAAAGGTACAGGCACTTGGACTAGCTTACTTCTAGCCCTGTATGCGGTTCTCACAGTGGTTTATGCAGCAGTACATTGCCAAGCCAGGAGTTTGCATCATGTGTATCCTTTACAGCTGAAGCGTTTTTGACACAGGATATGGCTATTTCACTACCCACAACAGCCACGTGTGAGCAAAAGAAAATCCACGTACAGTGGTGACCACACGTCACCAAAAACAGTTTGTGGTGAACGTGTGGGTTGGCATCGTCCACAAACATTTATCCTTCTAGCCCGTTTAGACGGCCGGGCGTATCACAACTTTCTGGCAAACGAGCTGCCCCAGCTGCTNTCTCACAGTGGTTTATGCAGCAGTACATTGCCAAGCCAGGAGTTTGCATCATGTGTATCCTTTACAGCTGAAGCGTGTTTGACACAGGATATGGCTATTTCACTACCCACAACAGCCACGTGTGAGCAAAAGAAAATCCACGTACAGTGGTGACCACACGTCACCAAAAACAGTTTGTGGTGAACGTGTGGGTTGGCATCGTCCACGAACATTTATCCTTCTAGCCCGTTTAGACGGCCGGGCGTATCACAACTTTCTGGCAAACGAGCTGCCCCAGCTGCTNGAACATTTATCCTTCTAGCCCGTTTAGACGGCCGGGCGTATCACAACTTTCTGGCAAACGAGCTGCCCCAGCTGCTAGAAGACGTGTGAAGCTGAACAAACGAGTCAATATGTGGTTTCAACATGATGGCGCCGTGCACCATTTGGCAGCTCTGTGCCATGGCTACCATGGTCACCCAACTTCAAGCCAGTCAATTTCTTCCTGTGGGGCTACATCAAGAGGTGAGTGCACTCTATGCTTGCGGCATTGCAACATCTGCAATCAAGCAGAGGACTGCCATTTCGAGCACCTGCTTTAGGTTAACGTATTGAAATGTGTGACAGGCAGTCAATAAAGTATTGCTCAAGACATCCGGTTCTCTGACAAAAGTTGTTTCTCATTATATTACCCATCATCCCTAGAAGTTAGTCGCAATAATCCTGCGACATTCTGTATAGATGACAAAAATTATATCTGTGGAGAAAAATATTTACAAAACTTAATTAAGTGTAAAATCCTTTGAGGTGTGGTACGGAGTATTTTCCTCAATTTTGCTTGGTCAAATTATACAGGACAAATGTAATGCTTCTGCAATTTGCATATAAATGTTCCATTTCCCTATTCTGAACACTGTAAAATCTACTACAAAATAATTCTTTTCACTATATATTTCAATCAGTGTTAATCTTAGAAGCATATTTAAAAAAAACAATATGAAGCTAGTATTGTAAGAAAGTGCTATCAAAACCCCATTTTTCTATTTTGTTTTCTAAACATATTGCTGAGTTTCTACCCAAACTCCTGGATTGACTATATTTTGTATTTGNCATTTTTCTATTTTGTTTTCTAAACATATTGCTGAGTTTCTACCCAAACTCCTGGATTGACTATATTTTGTATTTGCACCTGCTGGTTGGTTTTAACGAAACCTCAAACCTGGACTCTGTTACTATCCACAGGCAGGATCAATACCATTATGCCAGGGTGCCACTAATTGGAGTTGGCTACTCTGCTATGTATTTCAAAGCCAAATTTTATGTCCATGGCTAGCTTAAAAACAGCAGAGTTACAATATGAGGAATGGGAGTACTCTGATAATATGTGCCAACTGCTCATGTGAGAATTACAGCGAAATTCCCACACATTGGGGTCTTAGCATACACCACAAATATTTTAATGCTAACACGTGATTTAGTTTTAGTTTGGTTACAAGAATTATCCTGTTAGGCAAATTTTTTTACTATGCACTCAACGTATTATAAATTAACAATACTGGATATAGGCTACCCACGGTAGAGTAAGCACTTTTTAAGGCCCTGCTAAATTTTATCTTTCAGTCAATTTTTATTTTTCAGCCTATTTTTAATATAAACATTGCCATGTGACTCAGTGCATAAGTTTCATCACTTTAAAAAACTACCATCTGAGGTTGCAACAAAATGTATATTTGTGGTTTGTGCCTGTTGGAANGTAAGTTTCATCACTTTAAAAAACTACCATCTGAGGTTGCAACAAAATGTATATTTGTGGTTTGTGCCTGTTGGAATGGCATTAAAAAGTGCTCATTTAACCGTGAATAGCATATACCAAAATTTTAGGCATACTTTTATAAATTCATTAAAATTGAAATATTCTCAATGTGTTCCATATTGTTGGAAAATTACTCTAAAATTTTTATGCTATGCAGTTTTATTCCTACAGATATTTAATATGATGCCCTTTTCAATCAAACACATGAATATTGAAAAACATTCAGTTTCAAAAATATTTTTGGCTTATTTTAGCTGACTCAAATTTTTGGAAAAATGCTAATCCCAACCAGAAACAATGAACACCATAAAAATTTTGTTTCACAATCCTCTCAGAAAAATTATGTAACTTGGGCAATAAAAAAATTCATTCAAGTGGCTTCTAGAAAAATAACTATAATATTGGTTTTTATAGCAAAGTTCATTGTATTGAGAGATGTTTCTATGCTGTATTATTACACACTAGCAGAACTACCCCGAAGAATTCGAAGCTCCTGAATTTTTGTACATTTTTAGAAATGCACATACTCCCACAGAATTCATGTAACAGTTTAAAAAGAAACATTTATGCAAATACTGAATTTACTTTAGTATAGTTTGTATCATGAAAATCTAAGAGGCATGTCAAATCCAATTATTCAGTTGTTGACTTCATTAGTACTCCAGGATATTAAGGTGTGGATCTTCCTAGCAAATACGTTCTTATTGATGTTGAATGAATATTGATGTTACTCCAGGCATCACACTTCTATCTCATGCCCACACTGTCTGTTTTCGGCCTACTTTCCGAAGGAAGAAAAGAAAGGCATACGAGATCACTTTCCCGTGTGTGTGTGTCTCCCACTCCATTAAATTTTTTCATGCATCAACCGAATTTCACCAAACTCGGTACATATATAGTACTTAGTAAGAATACCTGACTTTTATAGTCTTCAATCATTCCAGGCACCTACTTTAAAAATGGCAGCCATTTAAATATTTATGGTGATGTCATATCTTGGAAACCATTAAACTGAGTTAAACCAAATGATGTATGCTGGCAGTGCATAGTGTAAGCATAAAATTTTGAAATAGATATTGTTGTTAATTCACCATTTTGAAAGATAAGAAATTAAAAAATATAGATTTTATATTAAATTTAAAAAATTATCAAATCAATTCTCAACAAATTTGGTATGTAAGTAATACTATAACAGGTAAGGTAAACCAAGTTATTCAATTTGATATGGTACTTATTTTCAAAATGGCAGTCATACAAATATTTTAAGTTAATTTGGTACATCTACTATAACATTTAACCAATTTCCACCTAATTTTGTATGCTGAAAGTATATATTATAATCATCATATATGCAAGCACATAGCCCTTTTTGTAAACCATTTTGTAATATAGTGTCACACAAATAAATTAAGTTTTTACGTCATATCTCGGTAAACAATGAACCAATTTCTACTATATTTGGCAAACAAGTAGTACTGCGGCAGATTATGTTAAATGCTATGTTTCAGGTATGTTAGGCACTTATTTTCAAAATTGCGGCCATACAGTTATTTAAGCTAAGAATGTTATATCATCACAAGAATGTAATCAATTCAAACTTAATTTTGTATGCTGGCAGTATATATTACAACTATCAAGGGTGTACATGGAGCATCTTTTGTAAGCCATTCTGTAAAATAGCACCACATAAATAAATAAATTTTTATGTCATATCTCTGGAAACGATTGATTCCTAGAAAATTTGGCAAACAAGTAGTACTGTAGCATATGATGTAAAATAGTATGTTTAAGGTAGTTCATGCTTATTTTCAAAAGGGCGGGCACATACACATTTTAGTTTAGTATACCTTACGTCAAAACCATGTAGTCAATTCAAACTTAATTTTGTAAGTTGGCAGTATACAGTATATTATAACTATCAAATGCATTTAGACGGAGTCATTTTGTAAGACATGCCATATGAAAAAATAAATTGTATTATCTGAGGAAATGATTGACTAATTCCTACTAAATTTGGCAAACAATTCGCACTGCAACATGTGGTGTAAACTACTAAGTTTTAAATAGGTCAGGTACTTATTTTCAAAATGGTGGCTATATAAATATTTTAGCTCATCTTTTATTAACAAAGTAAATTCCAAATTAACTCTGTATGTTGGCAGTATCAATTACAATCATCAGATTTGTTTATACAGAGCATCATTTCCCTGCCATTTTGTAAGCTAGCCCCACAATAAAAATTAAGTTTTTATGCCATATCTCGGGAAACAATCTACACATTTTTACCAAATTTGATTAAGGAGTTGTTATTGTGGTAGGCCATATAACTATACATAGTATTTAAGTGAGACAGATGCTCATTTTCAAAATGACAGCTATAAAATAATTTTAGCTCAGTCTGCTATATCTACGAAACTATGTAATCGATTTTAGCCTTACTTTGTATAATGGCAATATACAATAGTAGAATGTGCTAATATATAACTTGCTGTCCTCCATGAAAAATATGGAGGTTTTATGCAATATCTGAGGGACCAATCAACCGATTCTCACCAAATTTTTCAGACAAGTGGCGCTAAGGTAGGCCATATAAACTTGCGTGATTTACGTTTAACAGTCACTTACTTTCAAAATGATGGCCTGTAAATATTTTAGGTTAGTAAATCTTATCATTCGAAATGTTTAACTGATTAAATTTGAAGTTGTAATGTAGTTGATTGCAGACTAGCTTATATACGATGTTTTCTGCGTACAAGTCCTGGGTAAGGCACGTGTGAATTTGTAATTGTCTCACTACTGTTGCTTATGTTTATAATTTCATCTCTAATGATATTCTTTCAACGAGACAACAAGTCCTACCTACCAACTGAGCTTTTAAGAAATTATTTTAAAATGAATTGCATCCACGTTGAGGAAAGTAAATTCATTAGTTATTTCAGTAACTTCATATTCTTGTAGTCTTTGTACTTTTTGACTTGTTCAAAAATTTCTCTTTTTTTCAAAGGCATTCATTTGTGGACAAATTCTTCTTATCTGATTACATTTCCTGCGATGGAACTACATTGATATCTACAATATTAGAATTTGTACAAGAATAAACAATGATATGTTACAGTTACTTTACGGTACAATTTTGTACTCAAACCACACAATTATGATGAAAAGCTGTTCATAAATAAACATATGTCATACCACATATTTGTTTCTTTTGTTAAAATAGTGAGCCTTTATGCAACCAACCTAATAAAAATTATCATAAATCTCAATTTTGCAAAGTTTACTTCGGTCATAGTGTGAATTTGACACAGATACGACTGTAACGTACTTCCTCCAAAGTTCAACTTTAGATGAAAAATTTGACTTTGTAAAGTTGTGAAAGTCTTGTTTATGAATACAACCCTTAGGACTGTAACAAGTGGATTAGTAGCTGATACAGAGTATATATCTACTTCCCACATGCTACTGTCAGCCAATTAATATCTGTGAACCTGCTTGAACTAACTTCACAATTTAATCCACGTGAACAAATATATGGAAATGTTGTTTTGTATTCCTAAATAAAGAAAAGTTTATGCACTGCTGAACTTCACAAATTATGTTTTTAATAGCCTTGGTACAAAAAATGATTAAAATTGTTCTGACTTCAATCCAAGAAGTTAAAGAGAGAGTTCTGGTGGTGTGGTAAGACATAACTGCCCAGTGTAGCTCTAGAAGGTTTGAAATTTGAACTTTTCTTTGCAGTCACTGAGAGCAAATGAGCGAGTGATAGGTGAGTCAAAGTATACCAAGAATAAATCTGTTAATAGTTATTTCATTCAGAAATAACATAAAGACTTGTTTCTGCCTTTAAGGAGTTTTTTCAACAAATCAAGAAGACTAGGTTGATAAGCCAGAATCTGCAACAATCCTTCCGTTAAAAGAATAATTTAGTACTTGCATATCTCAAAGTCAGGTAAAAATTCTCAGTTTTACCTACAATTTCGAACATGAAAAACATCAAAAGGAATTTAATAAACTACATGACTTAAGAGTACAATTTTGATGAAGGCCAAGGTATTTTGTTATTCCCTAATTAATAACCTATCATAGAAAAGTATTTGTTTCAAGTACTATGAAGGAATTATTGCCTCTCACCCAGGGATCTGCATAAGGTTTCCAAAATTTTGCAGAGCTAAAGGTTTAAGGATACTACTAGACCAACAAACAAGCATTGACTATCCTTTTGTAGCTTATTTAAATCCATTCACTGTACATTCATACTTTTCTGAAGCCCTTCTGAAGTTCTTTCAGGTACTAATAACATGCCCTTTTACTACATGTAAAAACATTATCACGTGACGTGTCTGTTTCAACTGCCAAATGCTCTGTTTACATTCTTCAGTAATCCAAACAATGCTAGTGTATTTCAAAAATGCAGACCATAAAATTAGGTTGGTTTTATAACAGTGTCCGTATTGATTCTGGTTCAATTGGTGATTATCATGCAGGTTATTAAAATGTGTGTTGTTCAAGATATGGTCATTACACACATTATGGTGGCTAACATTGTAAATACACTCTTGCACGGACACCAAGAGTGTAACTTTTAATTCATTCACATTTTTTCAGTATGTGTCATTTTTATCGGGTTTTACTTTTCATCCAGACTGGTCGTTAGCTCTATGAACAATTTACTAGGACTTTGTCAAATATTGAGTTCACTGAAAAATCTAAGTACATTACATAATTGTATTTTAAATTCCAAGAGGAAGTTACAAAGTTGTGATATTATGGCTTTTAATAATTACAATGGTCATAAAGACTGTTCACAGTTAAAAACATAAACTTGTATGTCCAACCAACACACACACGCATGCCCGCACACACGTATGCGCAAACAGACTTAACCAGTATTAGGCTATAGTACAGCAATTATTTTCTAAGAATATCAGGGGATTACGGTGGTGCAGTGGTAGACTACTTGTCTCTCACCTAGGCGAACCTGGTTCGATTCCCGGCGAGGCCACTCACAGATTTTTGCATGTGGGATTCGTGCAGGGTGATACTACTGGTCAGCAGGTTTCCTCCAGGATCCCCTGTTTCCCTACCCTTGCATTCCGGCATTACTCCACAATCACCTCGCTTCACCTCGTCGGCTCTCAAGACCTCAATGTTAAGCACCCTCATTGGCTCTCAAGACCTTAATGTGGCCACAGTGGTTGAGCAGTTAGACTGCTCACCTCCCACCACGGCAAACCGGGTTCAATCCCCGGCTGGATCCCTCCCAGACTTTTGCAAGTGGGAATCATACCAGGCGATGCCACTGATTGGTGGGCTTTCTCGGGGATCTCCTATTGGCCCAGCCCTTGCGTTTTGGCGCTGCTCCATTCCCATCTTATTTCACCCTCATTGGCTCTTAAAAGACCTCGTTGTTAAGAGCCGCCCAAATTTCTCAATTCAACTCAAGACCTTAATGTATAAGAGCCACCCAAATTTATCTCCTTTCTCTACTCTAAGAATATCACTTCATCCATCCAACCAAAACAACACACACTAAAATAATTTTACACCTGCAGTAAAAAAAAACAAATTTGTTACTTGATGAGGTAGGTTAAAAGTACACTAAACAAACTTTATTTAATAATTGCATAGAGTTTTTGTAGGAAGAAATAAACAATATGTTTGTCACATCACGTTATTAAAATCCTTTTTCTTTGTACAGTCATGGCCAGGATGCCGGCAATGTAACAAAGTTAAGTTGTACACAAAAGAAGTGCAGATATAAGCTAGCAGCTGAGAGTCAACCAGCCCTGCATCATATTTCTGCCAACATATCTGGCGTGAAAAATGTCATAAATGAACCTGTGTTATAAATAACTTGTTAAATGCTTAAAAAAACTACTAAGGGGAAAGTTACAACATCAACACCACACGAAAGCATCCCTGTTAACTATGCCACACTTAATAAATTGGTTTAAATATTTTTGGCACAACTTAACAATGCTAATATTTTTAATGAAGATATTTTTTCCACCTTGAATGTGCAAGGTACAGAGCTTGTGGGTGACAGCACACAGTGCAGAATAGAGTGAGACAGAGGAGATACAAGAAGTGTGCCAGTGGGGTGACAAGCAGGCCCTGCACCTGCCTACCCTCATGGCTGACACAGGTCACTGGCCACCACGCATGATGGGAACCACACAGTACCACTTGCAATCCTGGCCGACACAGGTGAGTTACCTTCTCCTCCACTTCACAGCATGCTTGCTACCTACTTCTCATCTCAACACAATACTGCACTTACGCTTAGCGCGATAACACTTGTAATTACTGCACAAATATTTTTTAATCTCCGAACTGCTTGAGATCATACTGCTTTATGTAATGTTTATAATGGCAAAAAAAAANTGCACAAATATTTTTTAATCTCCGAACTGCTTGAGATCATACTGCTTTATGTAATGTTTATAATGGCAAAAAAAAACTAAAAAAATTTTACGCTGTTTATTAATTTAACCCTACTTGATGACCAATTTCATAACAGGTTTCATCCTCATTTCCTGAGAGTAAATCTGTAACTACATAGATAATCACCCAGCAGTCTTGATGATACGATTTCTTGATTTTTGCTTACACAAGTTCAAGTTCAAAAAGAAGACTTGTGTACACATTTAAGTAGTTATTTACATAAATGTACACATCAGTGTTGTTAGGTGGTTATTTGGATGCACGTGCTTACTACACTGTTGTTACACACACAGCCTCAAGAATACTAGCAGAAAACCAGTACTAACTGTAGATCTTATATATATATATATATATATAAAAGTTTTCTTCTCAAAATGAAATGTTAATCAGTTTAATAAAACACATCCAGCTCATCTAAAAAATGTATTATGATTTAACAATGCCAGTTTAGTTCTTTTATTGTTTTGTTGGTATCATTGTAAAGTTATCCCACATAACAGAATAGTATTCCAATTCGTAGCAAATTAATGAGTTATATAAACAAAGGACTGAGTGCAAGTCAATTGCCCCCTAAGCAAAGCATTTACTCACACCGCTATTTTTACAGCTAAAGAGGTTAAACTATTAATATGATGGAAGAGAAGCTTCACACCTGAAAGATGACCTAGGTCTTCCAAACAACCTGATTTAGTGATGACTTAACAGAAGTCATATATTCTATGTCACTGGTTCTCCTAGAAATAGTTATTATTTTGTAGTTTTAGTTATATAATTCACTGCAGTAATATCTTTAGTAGAAGCTAACTGTAACAGTGTATATTTGAAGAGATATCCATAAATCATTAGCAATGAGTGGTGAACAGAATAAATTATTTACTGCATTCTAATTACCATCATTACATATGATAAAAAATCCCAAAAAACACCTCCCAGTGGGACCTAAAATGCACATAACCTAGTTTAAGCAACACATTTAAATATAACACTGATTTGTCTATTTATTAGTAATTGCTAAATCAAGGCACATACTCCAAGTTTAATTCAAAGTTTTAAAGTTTATTAAAAAAAATTAATTTGTGATTTCCCTCAACAAATATTTGGTGTACTCCAGCTGCAGCTANTTTGTTTGTTTCGTATTAGTCAATTGCCACTCACTGACTGTCAGAAAGTGGCCTTCTTATATGGTATGGACCATAGCTTGCTGGTGTTACAACTTAACCTAGATCAACTCCATCCAATGAGAAGCCATGTCACTTGTAGTATTCCCCCNATAGCTTGCTGGTGTTACAACTTAACCTAGATCAACTCCATCCAATGAGAAGCCATGTCACTTGTAGTATTCCCCCCAAAAATACTGGTGTACTCAAGCTTCCTTCTCCCTTGGTCATACAGAAGATTACAGGGCAAGTATTCCTGCTAGTTAGCTACTTCTCACACAGAGTCCTGCCATGTATTACAAACTCTTACCGTACCTTTCTGCCCTGGTCTGCAAAAATACTGCAGTGCAGGAGCTTTATTCTAAGTTTATCGAAACGTGGTTCCCAATTGTGAAATTATGACTGTCATAATATTTCCAGTGTTTGATATTCTAAGTAAAATACGTCATCTCTATTCTCATGAAAAACAACTGAGAGTACTTAAGAGCTAATATGTTCTTGAAAGCTGCATCCTAATCTGAGAGTTCAATTTCAACACAGCTAGTGAAAAGCATCGTATGGCTGTATTTATTACAAATAGGCAAGTATTTTTTTATACATCCATCACTCTTATTAAACTTTGTGCGTAACATAAAAACATTATTGTACATGTACAACATAATTAAACATTCAATGTAATGATGTACCTACTAAAAAACATATTCTCCCACATGTTTTATAATTTTAGAAATGGCCATGAGGTTATGTTGCACAGTTACCAACTGTTACAAGGTTACGTTTTGGGTTCAGGACTCTCTTTATTTTTCATAGTAAAGTAGAACGTAATTTTGTTTTTACATGCAATAACAAAATTAACTAACTGGGCAGTTTTTATTATGTTATTAAAAAAAATTATATATATATATATATATAGAGAGAGACAGAGAAAGAGAAAGAGACAGAGAAAGAGAGAAATAGAAAGAGAGAGAAATAGAGAGAGAAAGAGAAATAGAGAGAGAAAGAGAGAGAAATAAAGAGAGAAAGAGAGAGAAATAGAGTGAGTGAGAGAGAGAGAGAAAGAGAGAGAGAGAGAAAGAGAGAGAGTTGTTTTGCATGAAGCATCTTACTCCACTAGTGGTAAGAGAAATTTGTATATTCCTGCAATAAAAAATTAAACACTTTAAATTATTTAAGATTTGTTGTTTAACCCTAAGAAATTTTTAAGAAAATGTATGTTCTTTTTATTTATTATTATTATTATTATTATTATAACATAGAATTTTATGTAACATTTTCCGTACACATTACTGACATACATCAAAGGGAAGGATATTAGATAGGATTGTTAGATGGAACAACTAAATAATGAATTATTTCACTTTAAGAGACATGAAAAAGCCAAATAGCACGAAAACTAGAATTTATAATCAAGAAGAGAATCTGAACTACTCAGCATAATTCAAGAGAGTTAAAATTAACTCTCTTGAATTTGAAGTGCATAGGCCAGTCTATACAATAATTATCAATATACTGTATGCATAAAAAAAAAAAAAAATTGCTACCCGTTTAAAAAATAATAACGGCCCTAAACTACAAAATCAACAACTATTGAAAAACAGTTTTCTCAAAATTTAAAAAATAGCATNATTGCTACCCGTTTTAAAAATAATAACGGCCCTAAACTACAAAATCAACAACTATTGAAAAACAGTTTTCTCAAAATTTAAAAAATAGCATTATTTAGAACATTAGCACAAACAAAATTTTGAAAGGANATTATTTAGAACATTAGCACAAACAAAATTTTGAAAGGAGTAACATTTTAATTTTAAACTGGTAAAATAATTAAACAATTTTAAATAGTTCTTTATTTTCAAAATACATTTTCTAGTTTTTTGTTTCGTCAGAGTAACAGTAACTTGAACTACTATACTTGCGCAAAGGCAATGGCACACTATTACCAATTATTCTGAAACTTCTTCAAACAAGATAAAAAAAGTTTATTTATACTGAAGTTGAGCCTAGCCAATAAATTTATTTAAACAGTGATTGGACAATAGTTTATGATTAATTTACGAACTTACCGTTTTGAAGAAAGCTAATGTCAGTGTGTTTTCATTAACTTTCTATCGTGGGGGTTAATTATTTTCCTGAAAATGTGCACAAAGTGAAATGTTTTTAGTTTAGAACACTTTGATATTTATAACAGGATATATGGATTTACTAATGCCACTTCAAGGATATTCAGGCAGTAAAGGCACAAACACACAACATTTAAAGATGCAAATTACAATTTTNTACTAATGCCACTTCAAGGATATTCAGGCAGTAAAGGCACAAACACACAACATTTAAAGATGCAAATTACAATTTTACATCAACTGTACATATGCTATAACTTTATGACGTGTTACTTGAAGTTTCCAGCCTTTTTCACTAAATGAACATTTATGTATATTATGTGGTTAAATTTTTTACTTGCGATTTTCTTATTCAAGTCAATNCCTTTTTCACTAAATGAACATTTATGTATATTATGTGGTTAAATTTTTTACTTGCGATTTTCTTATTCAAGTCAATATATTGTTATAAAATGCCAGAGGGGTTTATCTGAGTTCATAAGGACTGGAGGTCTTAATAAAAATACGGAAACTAAATTTGATTTTAATTTATTAACACAGGTATTATTTACAGCATTAATATATCTATTGCCACTATTACTCTCTTTATTTCTCAGTGAGCGCAATATTTAAAGTCTATCTCAACTCTAATAAAGTCCTTCTCAAAGTCTCTGTTTCGTTATATTTAATTAACTCACACTCATCATTAGCACATGTTCAGTCTCTCTGTTGCCATCATTTGAAATGCATTTCACTCACGCATTCAGTCCAATAGTCCAGCATGCCAGTCACACTCNGTCTCTCTGTTGCCATCATTTGAAATGCATTTCACTCACGCATTCAGTCCAATAGTCCAGCATGCCAGTCACACTCTATACTGCACCGATGCTCGCCTTCACAAATTTTCTTCCGGTGCTACTCATTGCTCTTCTGACTCATCGTCTATCGCTTAACGTCGCACAATCGCCCAGACTCCCAGCTCTCATAAACTCCTTGGCTTGGCGGCCCATCACGCTTATATAAAATCAGTCACCAGATCTTGAAGGTTCCCCACACACAGAGTGGCAATGAGAGAAACGAGAGCATTAAACCAGAATGTTCCCTTCAGATAAACTTATAAATTTTATCCGCCGAAGGTCTGGAGCATGCGAGCAGCAAAAAGGCTTATCGCAGCGCCATGCGACAGCTGGCCTTTGTCATCACCGCCGCCCGATATCATACCACTACTATGTCCTCCAAACAATCTTAGCTCGCTTGTGTGATGCAAAGCAACGACACGTAATAATATAATTTCCCTAAAGTTACTTTCCTGTTGCATTAACAAATAACTGACATATTTTACAACTCTGATGTATAGCAGTAGTAGCACATGTGCAAAGTCATGAACTTGAAACTCAAATGATGAAAGTTCAAATCTCCAATAGTGTACTATAAATATGTATATAATATACAGTTACAAATCGCAAGGGATGTATCAAAGTTTGTGAGTGACTTAAGTCTTAAAAATAAAAAAACAAAATTTAATTTTTTTAAATTTANATCGCAGCGCCATGCGACAGCTGGCCTTTGTCATCACCGCCGCCCGATATCATACCACTACTATGTCCTCCAAACACTCTTAGCTCGCTTGTGTGATGCAAAGCAACGACACATAATAATATAATTTCCCTAAAGTTACTTTCCTGTTGCATTAACAAATAAATGACATATTTTACAACTCTGATGTATAGCAGTAGTAGCACATGTGCAAAGTCATGAACTTGAAACTCAAATGATGAAAGTTCAAATCTCCAATAGTGTACTATAAATATGTATATAATATACAGTTACAAATCACAAGGGATGTATCAAAGTTTGTGAGTGACTTAAGTCTTAAAAATAAAAAAACAAAATTTAATTTTTTTAAATTTATTTGTAATGATATAAAAACACATACAGCTATTATTTACAACATTATACTATCGATTTCAAAAATTAACATTTATTATTCGCTAAGAGCACAATATTTAATACCAATCTCAATAATAATTAAAGTCCTAATTACAGTCTTTATACTTGCTACAGTCAATGTGCACTTAATATTTACATATACTCGAACTGTCTAATTGCCATCATGTCAAATCCCACCAACAAGTCTCACTCCCACACTACAGATGCTCACAGACCACACTCACTGGTCACTGTGTCATCACTAGTCCCTCCGATGTTTCCTTGCACCTGGGTCTCACAACCATACGAGGCTCCAGACTCTTGACTTGGAGGCATGCAGCAGCTGATATATCTCAGTTGGCCTGTTCTCGAAGGTTCCTCGCACCCCAAGTCGCACTGAGGAGGGCAAGAGCGATGACAAGAACATTCTTGCAATGATAAACCCACAAAATTCAAAATTCCAAGGCCAGAAGCGGCACAACTCCCCACAGGTCTGTGTGTGAACAGCGCAACAGCCCCCCTATGTAATTCTCCACACGTTTCTCCAGTTACCAGTGATGCCCTTGAGCACCGCACCTCTAACGCCCACGGAGGATGGGGCAAGGGAAAAGACGCAGAGCAGCCACATGAGCTGCCCCCTTCTCAAGTCTGTTCCAACAAACTCTGCAACATCCAGACCTTCGTAGAGTGCCAGCCAGTCAATGTGGTTTAACTTAGACTTCACCCGAGAGCCTTGATGACAATTACGAAAGACCACATCACTAATCTGCTTCAGAATACTATAGGGGCCTTCCCAACATTTCTGTAGCTTCAGGCAGTACCCTTTTCGCCTCTGTGAGTTGTACAGCTACACCAGTTGTCCTCTTTGAAATACCTCGCCCAACATTCTTCTATCATACAGCATCTTCATCCTGTCACAATTTATTCCGAGGTGCTACCTAGCAAAATCATATATACTGACTAATACGTGATGTAATTCGCTGGCATACTCTGGAGCAACAGCTTCCTCTTCTATCAGCTGACCAAACAACAGGTCATTAGGGAGATGAAGTTCTCTCCCAAACAGCATCCTTGATGGGGTAACCTTTGTACACTCATAAATTGCCAAGTGATAAGTAAGGGGAAACCATGGCACCTTTGAATCCTATTCCTTTTGGTTGTCTACCACGAAGATTGACAGGTACTGCTCAAGGGTGCAGTTAAGTGTCTCGACAATTGCATCGAACTGAGGGTGTAAGGCTGTATGTAGTTCTAGTTTTTTTTCATCCCCAGAATTTTTTAAACATCTAGGAACACAACACCACCTTCAAAATTTCATCCCTGATCCGAATGGGGTTATAGCGACACCCCAAACCTCAAGAAGACATGCACTAAGAGTGCATCGGTCACACTACATTTTTCTTGGCTTGGGAGGGGAATATCCTCAAGTCACTTAGTAAAATAATCTTGCGTCCTCAATAAATACCGACTACCACTCTCTATTGNGGGAGGGGAATATCCTCAAGTCACTTAGTAAAATAATCTTGCGTCCTCAATAAATACCGACTACCACTCTCTATTGCTGGCAAGGGACCCGAAATGTCTACTGCCATCCTTTTGAATAGGGCTCCTACATTGTATTTCTGGAGGTCACCTTATCCCTGTAGTCTTTGGTCCCTTTCTCACAGTGCAGGNCGAATAGGGCTCCTACATTGTATTTCTGGAGGTCACCTTATCCCTGTAGTCTTTGGTCCCTTTCTCACAGTGCAGGTGTCACATATTAGACACCACTTCTCAACATCCTCCCGACAATGAAGCCAGCAGGATTTCAGTCTAACTGTGTTGAGGGTCTTATTAACACCAAAGTGACCACTGGCTGCAGTATTATGCAATTCCTTTAAGACTCCACGAACNCTGTGTTGAGGGTCTTATTAACACCAAAGTGACCACTGGCTGCAGTATTATGCAATTCCTTTAAGACTCCACGAACGCTATATTCTGAAATGACCAACTGTAAGCGTGTTTCCAGTCATTATTTCCCCATCTGCTGTAAAACACACCATTCTTTAGTACAAGGGAATTTCATTATGGCCAGTAATCTTGGACTGCTGTGTTCAGACTGNGCTGTAAAACACACCATTCTTTAGTACAAGGGAATTTCATTATGGCCAGTAATCTTGGACTGCTGTGTTCAGACTGGATATCCCTTCCTCTTTTGTCCAAGAGGAAGCTTCTTTCCATTCTGGTAACAGATGCAAAGTGGGATCATTTGACTCATCTTTCCCATGTAGGTGACCCATCACAAGATAAAAAACATTGAATTCTCATCATCTGTACCATTAGCAATCCACCACTCCTTTCTTCATAACATTCCCAACAACAGAATGGCTCATATGACCTAGAAAATGCATCTGCATTGCTGTGAAGGCATCTAGATCTGTGTTGTATTTCAAAGTCATATTCTTGAAGATTCTGTATCCACTGAGCTATTTAACCTTCGGGGTTCTTGAAATTTAGTAGCCAGCGTAATGAAGCATGGTCGATTCTTGGAATAAAAAATCTGCCAAAAAGGTAGGGGTGGAAATGTGAAATTGCCTTCACCATGGCCAAAATATCCATGCGTGTAACATAGTAACTCCTCTCGGGCTTGTGCAATACATTACATTCTAGTGGTCTCTCCTTCCCATCGTTAATCTGAGATAACACAGCTACGATTCCACAACAAGCCTATCAGGACTCATGCTACCTTGTGTCATTGAAAGGATTGAATATCTGTTGAGATTATCATTGCAAGAATGTTCTGGTCATCGCCCCCACCTTTCTTAGTGTGACTTGGGTGCTGGAAACCTTTTGGGCCTTCGAGCTGACAGTCTAAGAATATGGAGGATGTACAACCTTAAGAGCCAGGTGTGGAAAGACAGCAAAGCAACGCGTCAGCGAGATGAGTGTGACCAGTGGGAGTGAAGTCTGCGGACTGCGAGCATCGGTAAAATGGAGAGAGAGAGTAAGACTGACGAGCGGGACTATTAAACTGGATGTGAGAGTGTAACACATTTGTAATGATGGAAATAGGCAGATTGAATATGTGTAAGTAATGAGAGTGAATTAAGTGACTGTAACCAACAGACAGTAATATGGACTTCAACTAACATGGAGATAGACATTAAATATTGCACTCACTGAGAATAACAAGAGTAATGGTGACGATGGGTAGTTTAATGTTGTAAATAACAGCTGTGTGAATATTTATTACAAGATAAATTAATTAAAATAAAATCTAGTTCTTTTCTTTTTATTAATACCTGCATCCTTCATGAACTCGGATACGTCCCTGACATCTTGTAACAGCATGATAAAACCTACATGTGTGTTAAATGAGATAGTTTTAAATATATACAAATGGGGAAAATTTACTAAAAATAAAAAAGCAGTAAATATGCTTGTGAATCAAATACATACCACTAAAATAAAATTCAGTTTTTATGTGCATGACCACGCATGAAAGACAATTTTTGTCACTAAACTTGATTCACTAATTTCCAGTAAAAGCTATAGAAATCAATAGTCAGACACTGAAACTCACATGTTAATAACACTTTTGTGTTCAAAATAAAGTTCACTTTAAAAATTATTTAATTAAAATTTAAGTGCTACATGATGTATTAACTGGCATTTCTTTATTAAGGTCTGTTTCATGTAAGTTGGCGAGATTCTGACAGTTCGACGAAAGTAGCGCCAATGTTTACTTTTTGTTTATGTATCCTTTCACCATCAGCTGGTGCGTTAAGTGGAGGCTGTATTTTTTATCAACACACTGTCAGCTAATCCACTTGGCATTGTACTGTAATACTAAACAAATTTTAAGATATTTTAGACTGACATCTGTCTAAAAAAAAGTAGTAGGTTATAAAAGTAAAAATATAAAACCTTGCAAAACATTAAATATTTGCTAACTCTTTTTAATTTGTCCAAGACAGTGAATTTGGGAACATTTGCGAGACGGTAGTTGTAGCTATTATCACACTTTGGACGTTATAACTAATATATTCGAGTTGGAAATATGAGATGTGGAATAACGTTAGAATTGCTTAAAAACTATTCATGCGTGTCCCACTTGCTTCAGAAACACGGAAATAGGTTTTCGGGAGATCAATATGGCTTATAAATTACGTAGATGAATGATTACCGGCTGAATAGAAATTACTAGTACTCAAAATCGCTGTACACAAAATATTTGTTACTTTAAAAATTATGCAGAGCTCGCAAAAATAAAACTATTGGTATCTGTTCGTAAATTTGTTATATATTGCATACGAGCGCTATTCTTTTCTGGCTGGTGATGCTTCGGAAAAAACCGATAGATGGCGCGCACAACATGTCAGAGTGAGGTGTGCGCCGCTTTCTTTACTCAATAGATCGCGTCTTTTTAAAGTTGACTGTTCTTCTATACTGGCTTGGAATGACACGAATTTGAAATATATTTAGTCAAATTATTAGAAAAAATAATTCAACAATATTATGCAATATTTCTGTATGCTTTTAAAAATAATATAAAACATGTGTGGAAAGCATGGTGGAGAGGGGTTATAAGATGTGAAAAAAGGTTTTGAAAGTTGAGTTTCATTTCAATACGGATCGTTTTAATGTGCCTTTCATTTTGAACACCTATACATTTCTACTTTAGCACAAAGTTTAGTTTGTAACAATAAAAACCACTGTTTTATGACCATGTAAAATAAAATGTATTAATTAATCTAGGAACTCTTTCTTATCCGTGTATTTTCTTCTTGTCTGATGTGCGTCGGCAGTGCACTCAGAATAGCGAACATAATATTAATTTTTGTTCGTTCATGCATCAGCCGATACAGGGTTTTGTAAACGGCACGTTGTTTGTTTCANTTCTTGTCTGATGTGCGTCGGCAGTGCACTCAGAATAGCCAACATAATATTAATTTTTGTTCGTTCATGCATCAGCTGATACAGGGTTTTGTAAACGGCACGTTGTTTGTTTCGAATATTTCCAAGTGCCACTCACTGACTGTCAAAATCTCGCCAACTTATATGAAACAGACTTTACTTCAGGTCTATTGCTATTCACTATACTTTAAATACTTCGCAAAACCATATTGTCTCTACTTATACACTTATAAAATCAGTAAATTAAGACATAAAACAATTATGTTTCTGGGAAATGCCAAACGTACCCAATTCAGAAAAAGGACACACGGAGATTTATCAATTGAGTGAATAAATGAATAGTAAAGACATCTTGCTAAAAGTTCTCACTGATGCACCATTGTTAATGTAATACTTAGAACTCCCACCAACTTATACTTTATGAAACCACTCACTTTTCGATTAGTTTAATAAACACAGATCATTTACACAGAAGGCAATCCAAACTGTAAACTTTTTTATGTGATATAGACTTGGACACACACAGACATGTGTGCATACATGCATACACATGAACACACAAAAAATTCATCATGAGTAAATACTGTATTGATAATTACGTTGAAGTGCTTACAACTATTTAACTTCCAATATCTCTCCAATATTAAAACATTCTGAAATATAATTTTGACCACATTTCAGGAAGAGCAGGAATGTAAATGCACAATACTGAGAAATTTATTCCATTAAAAAAATTTATTTATGGCCCCAAAAATCTAGAAATGTTTTAGGCCCAACAGGCAAACAAAAGATTTTGAAATAGCTAACTATAATACAAACAACCCATTAAAACCTTGTTTGCGTTCCTAACATGATTCTTTATGACTGTTAACAGGTTGCCAATATGTTGTCCACACTACTCTGCTTGGGGACAGGCACTGTGCTCGTGATGGCTGGAGGTGGAACAGCAGGCTACCTCACCTACCTACAGCTGAGGAATGGGGCATCTGGCCATGCACTCCTCTCAACATCTGACACCCTTGCAGTCTTGGTTACTGGTATACTCTTCTTGGCCAACACTTTCAACGAGACAAACCTCCAAGACTCTCCCAGAGCTCTAGGCCAATGCAATTACACTAGGGTTGTCACAGTCGCAGCCCTCTTCCTAGCACCATTCATCAATGCTTTCACATCAATCCTTGCCCAAACTTACGAATGCTACGGAAATGCGTGCACTCCCTCCAAGGCAAACGCCTCGCAACGGAGGATTGGAATGGGACTGCTCGCTCAGTGGGCTGTACCTGCAGTTGCAACGCTGGCACTACTCTTCTCCGATATTCACGTTCGCCGTCCTGTCAGTCGCGATGCAGAATGTTTCAGCTCTTCCGCTGCTATTTTGCCGACAGAGGTTCAATACAACTGCACCGAACAACAGTCCGACTCTGTTTATGCTCTGATGTCCGATGTGGAGCTACCGCTAAAAAATAATGACGACTTGATTAGAAAGCACATAGAAGAAAACAAAAACACTTCAGTCATAAAAACAGAGCTGACAAACTCTATTGTAAACAATATTTACAAAATTGTCCAAGAGTCATTAAACTCAAGCAAACAGTTTGAAGATGGAAACAATTACTTCCCACAATTTTTACATAGGCACAGAAGACAAACATCTGTGGAAGAAAATCACAATGAATACAGAAATGATACAGAGGAAGAAAATGCAAGCATTTCAGATAATGAAAATAACACACCAGACTATGAGAATATTGCGTATCCCACTGACGGTGGACAAATACAAAGCAACACACAAGATTCAGTTGCAGCAGCAGACAAGCAAGAAGCAAACACAGGAAGCAGCCCACACACATCACACAAACCCATCAGCAATTCAACACCAACAAGAAACTTCACATACATCCTCTTGCCGGACCACATCGACACCATGCCGAGCTTTAATGATGTAACTGCATGTGTGACTCAGTGCTACCTAACAGGACAGTTTCTCAAGACACATTTGTTCATAGTTCTCTTCCTTTGTTACTTCCTACCAATATCTGTCACCGGCATCTTATATTTCCTCATTCGCAAGAGCCTTGCAGACCAGAGCAAAAGCGATGCACTCAACAATCAAGACAAACAAGGTACGAGAGAAGACACTGATCACATCAAAAGTGATGCAAAACACGAAAGCGAAGCAAATAGTTGCAGCACAAGGCTTGTTGCCACTGCAAACATGCTGAAGCAATTTATCGTGATGAGCGTGGTATTGTGGACACCATCACTTGTGGAGACGCTCCTGAGGGTGTGGTTCTGCATATCTGTACCTAACACAGTGTCAACGCTACTCTTTGAGCTCGCACAATTACATGGCCTGGCTCGCATTATGCTCAACATCAGGCTAACACGTGCTGACCTCAAGGGTGGCAACACACTGTGCAAAGGAGTCCTCCAGCAAGTAACAATTCACCCAACCAGCAGTGAAGAGACAACTTCACCATCTTCCTCTGAACAAAGTTTGTTCACTCACGTCAAACAAGCTCTAACTAGGAACAACAAAAGTTAAATATTAACCAAGTGCATTTTCCTTACTTTAACAAAATGATATTAAAAGACTGCTTATTACAATTTCAATATAAAATTGCACATTATCTATTAAAATTCAATTTTTTTTTGTATTGCCTATAACACTGCTGACCATAAATATGAGAGAGTGAAGAATTTTTTGGAGGCTCTTTTGGAGGCCCAGCCAATGAGGGTGAAACGAGGTGAGTATGGAACAGCACCAGAATGCAAGAGCAGAAGAACAGGAGATCCCCGAGAAAACCTGCCGACCAGCAGCATCGTCTGGCATGATTCCCGTATGTGAAAATCC
>NQII01004720.1:299857-319569 GCA_002778355.1 Clitarchus hookeri | reverse complement strand
CCAATTAACCCCATCATAAATATATATAATATTTTTGGAAGCTTATAAAAAATTATTGCAATATACAAAAAAAAAAAGCAAAATGATGCCCTTAATTTTTTTTGTGAATGTAGCATTGCCATTTTAAACTGAAGTAACTGTGACTTATTGTATGGTTATAAGTACACTGGAAAACAGTGAAGCTTGACCCATGTTATATGATGTTTCTATTTATTAAGGGTGATGATCCTCAAAATATTTATTGTTTTATATTTGTACAAAATACAGTTCTACTTGAATACATTACTTACTAGTACTATTTCTTCCCATAAAAACCATTTAGACCACATATTTTTTGCTTAATGGCATGTCAAAATAACAATTTTAGTGTTTTTGGGATGTACATATAATAAAAACTATCACCATACCGAAATTAAATAATCCACATTAAAACTAATTTGAGTTTCTTCAAGAAATCTTTAAAATTTCACTATGCTTACACAATTTTTAGTAATTGCTCAAAATAAGAAAATTGCATATTTTTGAATTTGCAGCAGTCTATGATTTTTTGTAAAATAAATCATGTTAAGCATACCTTAAATGAATTAGAACTTGGCCTTTCATTCACCCTTATTAAATATTTTGTTAATATTTTCATTTATTTAGTTTTTGTGTAGAAACTGTACTTAAAAATAATGTTTACATGTCAAATGGATTTCATACAAAAACCAAATAAAGAATTTTTTGGTCACCAGTACCCTTAACAACCACAAGTTTTTTTTCCATTAGAGAAAACTTAACACGTCTGCTTATATATGTTACTATTAGTTGTATTACGTGACACATCTGTTCTCTTATAAATCTATGGCACGTGTTCTCATTTGCAGTCCTTCATAATTACGTACTTACAAACTTTGCATATTATCTCCACCAAGTAAGGTACATTTGTTTTGTAATTTTTAAAAACATACTTTTGGCCCACCCCATGAAATGGTTTTGTTTTGTATTTTAGTTTAAATACAGTATCCACTTAAGGAAACTTTAATTCATTAATTTCTTTTTTTCTATTTATTGTAATTATTGTAAAATATTTTTTGAGGTTTTGTGAATTTTACATTTGTTTGTATATTTACATGATTTCATACACCCACTGTATGTTGAAATGGGTTCCAGTATGGTTTTTTGTATTGGACGAAAGCTGGCAACTGGCAATATGCTGCCTCAAGCTAATGCACGTTACTTAATAACCAGTGATGTATTGTCAACAGATATGGCGGCATGTGCCTGTGAGTATGAAGACAAATTTACCCATTATTACAACTAACTGAAATACAATTATGAAATTGTAATNATTATTGTAAAATATTTTTTGAGGTTTTGTGAATTTTACATTTGTTTGTATATTTACATGATTTCATACACCCACTATATGTTGAAATGGGTTCCAGTATGGTTTTTTGTATTGGACGAAAGCTGGCAACTGGCAATATGCTGCCTCAAGCTAATGCACGTTACTTAATAACCAGTGATGTATTGTCAACAGATATGGCATGTGCCTGTGAGTATGAAGACAAATTTACCCATTATTACAACTAACTGAAATACAATTATGAAATTGTAATTCTGTATCTACAACGTATCTATATGTTCACCTCAGAAAACACTCCCAGTTCCCACATCAGCTGCAAGTCACAAACACACAGAGCTCAATAGGCTAATCAAGCAGTGCTGGTAGTAACAAAATTTTCGCAGCCAACACTCTCAGGTCAGGGCACGAGTGAGTGAAAAAATTTGGACATTGAGGTCTTAAGAGTCGAGAAGGGCAAAGCAAGCTCGAGTATGGAGCAGCACCAGAATGCAAAGGTAGGGGAAACGTGAGATCCCAGGAAAAACCGCCACCATCTGCATCGTCCGGCACAATTCCCGCGTGCAAAAATTTTGGGATGACCCCACCAGGAATCGAACCTGGTTTGCCTAGGAGGGAGGCGAGTAACACTACTGCAGCCCCAATTTTATTGTGAAATGATACTACATTCTATATTTAAATGAGAACTAACTTTTTCTTCCAATTTGTGGAGACAACAATGTCAGATAAAAAAAACTTATCCTTGATGACTGCAGAAAAATTCAAAAATGGTTAGTAAAGAAGAAACTACAAGGAAGTTATCAGAGAAACATGGTATTGGATATTGACNAAACTTATCCTTGATGACTGCAGAAAAATTCAAAAATGGTTAGTAAAGAAGAAACTACAAGGAAGTTATCAGAGAAACATGGTATTGGATATTGACATGCAAAATATGCAGGACATTTACAACTGTATAGATAAATTAATTGCGCTAGTGTCACTGCAGAATAAACTGTAAAGTTACGATGGTACCTTAATTTTTGTCAGCATTAGCTGCGATGGTAGCACACTTTTTGTCAGCACTGTGTGGCGATAGTTCTTCCTGCTTGGCCTACTCCCATTCCTGTACTCGACTTTGTACAGCCACTACGATCAGTGCCAGGTTTGTTTCAACTATTACGATGATTGCGGCAGANCATGCAAAATATGCAGGACATTTACAACTGTATAGATAAATTAATTGCGCTAGTGTCACTGCAGAATAAACTGTAACGTTACGATGGTACCTTAATTTTTGTCAGCATTAGCTGCGATGGTAGCACAATTTTTGTCAGCACTGTGTGGCGATAGTTCTTCCTGCTTGGCCTACTCCCCTTCCTGTACTCGACTTTGTACAGCCACTACGATCAGTGCCAGGTTTGTTTCAACTATTACGATGATTGCGGCAGAGAGAAAATTAAACAGATTAATGTAAGCGAGTGGGTAACATTGGAACTGGATGTTGTAATGAAATTTTGAGCGCCAGTAATACATGATCTAACACAAGTATCAGTATAGGCAACTGGCAACTACAAAAATTGTACCTTAAAATTTTTACCTTAAATATAGTATTTCAGCGGCTACAAGTGACGAGTAGCTGGTAAGGCACGTACCCAATCTGACATGAGTATGTATCAGTGTCGACTTAAGCATGATCATGGGACATACCACAACCGAATATACAATAGATAAGACACATGGACATAAAACACAAGCAAGCAAAAAAAACTGAATAATCATATTACAAATAATAAGGACACTGATATATCACTTGCAATATTAAATTTATTATGTAGCAATTAATGATGCAATGCAATTAGTGTGAAGGGANAATATACAATAGATAAGACACATGGACATAAAACACAAGCAAGCAAAAAAAACTGAATAATCATATTACAAATAATGACACTGATATATCACTTGCAATATTAAATTTATTATGTAGCAATTAATGATGCAATGCAATTAGTGTGAAGGGAANGACACTGATATATCACTTGCAATATTAAATTTATTATGTAGCAATTAATGATGCAATGCAATTAGTGTGAAGGGAAGAAGGAATTGAGCTTCAAATTGCTAATTTAAAGTGTACTGACTGAAACGGGAAAAAAAATTGATGCTGACTTAATGATTGAAGATACTGAATTAGATTAAGTTAGCTGAAATATCATCTTTCTCAAAAACATAGTAATGAATAATATTATGGTATAGCACTGCTTATAATTATTAGCTCTTGAATTAATTTCTTCTATCTACATTTGCCGGAACTAGCTAGCGTGGAGCATAGATATCCATGTCATGCCTCTGGTATCTTGCAAAAGAGAAAATTCAATTCAGACAAAAAAACAAGAAATATTAGTTCCAATTAATTATGAGCAGGGTATAATATTGTTTCAGTTTTACAAAGGACCCATCTGGACGGCTTTTGCTGGTTGACAACACCCAGTGATGCTTCGGCGACTGCGCGATTGTAACACAAAAAACTATGATATTTCGCGCCTGGAGCCTCTTCTTTCTTGCCTGCGCTGTGTTACAAAACTGCCACGCCTCTCCCACTTGGAAACTAAGTTAGGACGGGCAGTCATTTCAATCAGTCAAGTTGATCAGCCATCCCTAACATTACGTTAAGCTGCTAAGTCTGATAGCTGAGCGGAGAGTGTCCATGTTAACTTCAAAAAAATTGTAGGCTACTTAAAATCAGGGAAACTTAAATTACAAAAGTTAATAAAGCTTGAATCAAAATTTTTTCAGTCAATAAAAACCACCTTGGCTTGCAGTTCATATCCACAATAAAATTTCAAACCTGCCTTAATTAAGGTGCTAAGAGAAAACACTTCAGTAACATAGATTTAAGGATGCCCAAACTGAATACTATAATATGTTCTTTAAATAATATTCTGAGAAGTGACATAAAGAAAATGTTATAAATAAAACTATAACAGTGGGGCTTTAAAATTTTGTAAGCAAAATATGCACAACATGTAAAGAAACAGAAAATTCACAGTATTACCAAAGCTGTGAGACCTTTTCATCTTTAAGATCTTTAATATGGTGGCAGAAGGGAACATGTCAGCTTGATTACTTTCAAATGATCTGTCAAAACCTAGAAACGTTGCGTAAGACAATTATACCAAAGGCCAACTCTCAGTGATAAAATAAAAGATGAGAGTAGGTGTGGATGAATCTGTAAATACCATCACACAAAATATTAAAAATTGTCTCATTTGTATAGTAATAATTGTTGTGACACATTTGCCATACACAAGAAACATATTTTGAAGTCCTTAAGAGATCACTGTCCAATTGCATGCTAAAAATGAAAATCTTAAACTCATATCAAGCGAGGCTGGNTTTGAAGTCCTTAAGAGATCACTGTCCAATTGCATGCTAAAAATGAAAATCTTAAACTCATATCAAGCGAGGCTGGTGTTTTTTTGCTTAGAATTAGAACACCAATTGCAATTAAGAAATTAATAAAAAATAAAAGCACAAAAATTATGCTATTTTTGGGCCAGACTGCACAATCAACTAGACATTTGATGCTTCAGATTAGCGGTTCTCAATTTTTGTGACATTGCGGAACCAGTAAATTTGTTTATCAGACGAGGACCCGGCTCCACCAAATATAATTGTAAAATTGTTTCAAACTTTTCTTTAATTACAAGAATGCTTATCTTACAGTCATGGTACATGTCGAGTTAATTTTTGACTACAGAAAACAGGTTTTACAAATATTGTTATCACATTTTACAATACAGCGCAATAATAAAAATACTCAACTGATCTACCAAAAGGAAGAACGAAGACTATCTTTCCGAGACAAGGCTGTGAACAAATAAATAAATTATAAGTTCAAGTTTAAGTANGAAAGGAAGAACGAAGACTATCTTTCCGAGACAAGGCTGTGAACAAATAAATAAATTATAAGTTCAAGTTTAAGTATATCTTTTTTCGTTTTTTTCATAAGTGAAGGTTAGGCAGTAACTTTTTGTGGTATTACAAAGAAAACATTATATGCTAGTTTATTTTCTTCTTTTAAAGCTTTTTTTCAAACAATGCATTACAAGCAACCCAATATTCCTGGCTTGAACAGCAACAAAGGTGCCTCAGACATTTTCTTAGAAAAGAAAAATCAAAAGCTGGACAATGTTCACGAAAAGTGTGAGAAGAAGGGGTAAGGGAAATGAGGATTATTTTCATGCATCCAACAGGCCAGAGCAAACTGAAAATTACAACTTGGACAGCAACAAAGTTGCATCAGGCTTCTTTCCGAGATAAGAAAAACCAAAACATAAAATATTTGTATGATAGTGTGAGAAAGAAAGGTAAGCGAAATGAAGATTATTTTCATGTATCTGACCGCCAGAGTAAACTGAAAATTACAGTCCAAGAGAACTTCACTGCCTGGTGTAATTGGTGCTAGGGACNGTATCTGACCGCCAGAGTAAACTGAAAATTACAGTCCAAGAGAACTTCACTGCCTGGTGTAATTGGTGCTAGGGACCGGCTGCTGAGAAACACTGCTCTTAACATATTAAGCAGAATTATAAGAAAAAAACTATTTCTTTACCTACAATACTAAAAAGAAACTTCTAATAAAAATGTAGATTATTCTGAGATAATAAAAGCATTAAGGAGAAAGATTTTTTGAATGCCAGGACNTTTGAAGTCCTTAAGAGATCACTGTCCAATTGCATGCTAAAAATGAAAATCTTAAACTCATATCAAGCGAGGCTGGCGTTTTTTTGCTTAGAATTAGAACACCAATTGCAATTAAGAAATTAATAAAAAATAAAAGCACAAAAATTATGCTATTTTTGGGCCAGACTGCACAATCAACTAGACATTTGATGCTTCAGATTAGCGGTTCTTAATTTTTGTGACATTGCGGAACCAGTAAATTTGTTTATCAGACGAGGACCCGGCTCCACCAAATATAATTGTAAAATTGTTTCAAACTTTTCTTTAATTACAAGAATGCTTATCTTACAGTCATGGTACATGTCGAGTTAATTTTTGACTACAGAAAACAGGTTTTACAAATATTGTTATCACATTTTACAATACAGCGCAATAATAAAAATACTCAACTGATCTACCGAAAGGAAGAACGAAGACTATCTTTCCGAGACAAGGCTGTGAACAAATAAATAAATTATAAGTTCAAGTTTAAGTATATCTTTTTTCGTTTTTTTCATAAGTGAAGGTTAGGCAGTAACTTTTTGTGGTATTACAAAGAAAACATTATATGCTAGTTTATTTTCTTCTTTTAAAGCTTTTTTTCAAACAATGCATTACAAGCAACCCAATATTCCTGGCTTGAACAGCAACAAAGGTGCCTCAGACATTTTCTTAGAAAAGAAAAATCAAAAGCTGGACAATGTTCACGAAAAGTGTGAGAAGAAGGGGTAAGGGAAATGAGGATTATTTTCATGCATCCAACAGGCCAGAGCAAACTGAAAATTACAACTTGGACAGCAACAAAGTTGCATCAGGCTTCTTTCCGAGATAAGAAAAACCAAAACATAAAATATTTGTATGATAGTGTGAGAAAGAAAGGTAAGCGAAATGAAGATTATTTTCATGTATCTGACCGCCAGAGTAAACTGAAAATTACAGTCCAAGAGAACTTCACTGCCTGGTGTAATTGGTGCTAGGGACCGGCTGCTGAGAAACACTGCTCTTAACAAAAGTTGCCTGAATTTGAAACATGATGAAAATTGGAGCAAAAGAATTGGTAACATATTAAGCAGAATTATAAGAAAAAAACTATTTCTTTACCTATAATACTAAAAATAAACTTCTAATAAAAATGTAGATTATTCTGAGATAATAAAAGCATTAAGGAGAAAGATTTTTTGAATGCCAGGACATTTGGTGAGAAATATAAAATCTTTTATCTAGTGGTGCCGTTACCTATTATAACTTCTCTTGAAATTAAAACTTTTACTAATGGAAGGCCACTTCCACCCATCCGTCATATCTGGTAATGCATTTAGCATTCATCGATCATTTATTAACGTGCAACATTCTGCCCTTACACAGTAGTTACAAAGGCTCATTTTTAACAACAACACAATACTGGTATGCTTTCCAATCCAACAAAAATTTTCACTTGGCAAACAGATATCCAAAGTGATAAAGCTGATAACCGCCTCCTCTGTTCTGGAAAGTCTGCTTTCATCTAAATAAAATCAGCTTTGGTTTCCTTAGGCATAGCATTTGCTTTTTCTTGATCGAGACTACGACTGTGTGCATTGTATTAGATTTAATGAGCAAGTACTTCCCAACAGCTGCATAATGTTTTGTGCACATACCTAAAATTATAGTCTTTCACTTTCAATTTATATCATGAGTGTTCTACAAACTCTCCAATGTTTATCTCGTTTGGATTTATGAGAGAACCAGCATCAAATGCTGTGTGCCCACGTGTGTTTTTTTTTTGTCACCATATCTTGCCTGAAGGTTGATTATTGATGGTGACCACTAAATGCTTCTGGCATGACTGATGACTTCAGCACTGATGCCACTGTGTAAAGAAGAGAAACTCATGTGTCAAAGCACGGTACAGTGACATGCAACATACTCTAATTTTGTGTCTTCTGAGCAAGGTCTTCCTCCACCACGACTGCAGCGGAATCTTAAAATTGTTTTTTGAGGGACATAATAATAAATTTATGCAAGTGGCCAAACAATGCACGTGAGTCTGCCCCCCNCAGTAGTTACAAAGGCTCATTTTTAACAACAACACCATACTGGTATGCTTTCCAATCCAACAAAAATTTTCACTTGACAAACAGATATCCAAAGTGATAAAGCTGATAACCGCCTCCTCTGTTCTGGAAAGTCTGCTTTCATCTAAATAAAANAAGATTTTACATAAGACATAAAAAACTGGGGCTGTGACCATGTTTTTGCTAGATTGCTTTGAGATTATAACCTCCCCCAATGAAAATAATTCTACATTCAGTCCCGTCAAAAATAATTCTACCCCATTGCATCCCGAATTCTTTTGTAGATCCTTCCCTCGCAGTAGGAAGGCATCTGTCTCTGTTTAAAGAATGGAAGTGTGCTTGGGAATAAATTGAACACTTTGTTATCTGGAAACGGCAGAAGCTGATCTACTCTTTCTCTAATGCTACCATCTATGGACATCATGGGGATGGCAGCATCTGAGAAAGAGTAGCTCAACTTTCCAAGTTTTAGAGCCATGTGTACATGTGCTTTTAGGAGCACAAACCAGTAGAGTAACTATATTAAGTGATGTTCACGACAGAACATGTTACAGATTAAATGAACACAAATACGGTGGGCTAGTACAAAAACTCGCAAAGGCTCAAAGACAGGTTGCCATGGTGACAGAAAATTATTGGTTAAGACTGAATTTATTTCCAAGGATAAGGTAATATGTTAATACTGTAACAAACATTCTTGTCCACAATTGTAGGTATCTTTATCTTTCACTGTCTGCAGCAACACAGTAATCACAGAGTAANTTTCACAATTGTTTGTCACATGAAAGTTTGTCACATCACTGAGCAGAGAACAATGAGTAGCTGTCAAACAATGTATGACTCACCGGCGCCATCTACTTGATTTGTAGTACATGCTATGTATCAGAGATGGCGCTGTATGTAAAAAAAGATTTTCCCGCTTTTCTGTTAAAATTTTTCCTGAATTTTCTTTGCTATAAACCTCACGGAGCCCGAGACCTTTCCAACGAATGCAAAACCGTGGAAATCAGTTCGTGCGTTCTGGAGTTATAGCGTCAGGAAGGAAAACCCGACTTATTTTTATATAGTAGATAATAAATTACATTTTTGAACTGGCCCAATTTTTTATTAATTGATTAAGTCAGAACAATCACAAACTTTGTTTCGCCTCATGGATGAGTCGGAAGTTATGAAAATTAATTTGCTGAAAACATTTTAATAATAGTTGTATGTAGTTTTAAATCATAATTTTGCAATACAATTTTTATGTATGTGGCAGGGTTTCAGTTGAGATAAACACACTTTTGTGTATGCATTACAACATCCTGCGCTACAGACATTTTACTAATAGTGTAAAGATTTTTAACAGTTACCTTTTTTGTTATTCAACATTGTCTAAATTGTTTTCTTTCCCCAATTTTCAGGAGCGGCATTACATATGCCCATGCGTGATAATTACATACGGCCGGAAAGGGGGGTTAGGTCAAAACATTAAAGATTTTACATAAGACATAAAAAACTGGGGCTGTGACCATGTTTTTGCTAGATTGCTTTGAGATTATAACCTCCCCCAATGAAAATAATTCTACATTCAGTCCCGTCAAAAATAATTCTACCCCATTGCATCCCGAATTCTTTTGTAGATCCTTCCCTCGCAGTAGGAAGGCATCTGTCTCTGTTTAAAGAATGGAAGTGTGCTTGGGAATAAATTGAACACTTTGTTATCTGGAAACGGCGGAAGCTGATCCACTCTTTCTCTAATGCTACCATCTATGGACATCATGGGGATGGCAGCATCTGAGAAAGAGTAGCTCAACTTTCCAAGTTTTAGAGCCATGTGTACATGTGCTTTTAGGAGCACAAACCAGTAGAGTAACTATATTAAGTGATGTTCACGACAGAACATGTTACAGATTAAATGAACACAAATACGGTGGGCTAGTACAAAAACTCGCAAAGGCTCAAAGACAGGTTGCCATGGTGACAAAAAATTATTGGTTAAGACTGAATTTATTTCCAATGATAAGGTAATATGTTAATACTGCAACAAACATTCTTGTCCACAATTGTAGGTATCTTTATCTTTCACTGTCTGCAGCAACACAGTACTCACAGAGTAACTGGTAATGGTACAAGTGTGTGTGCGAGATCGCTATTTCTCAGTAGCTGAAGGCTGATTGAAGGTGACGTGTTCAATATTAGTAACATCTGCAATACACACAAGAAAGTTTTGATAATTAATGTGGTTATGCTGCGGTTTCATTGTCAAGTAGGATAGTAGTAATAAGTCAGTGTTGCCACAAACTGGCAGAATACTCGTGGAAACATTTCAGTGCTCAATGAAAACAGAAATCTTTAGAATTTATGAACCCAGATATTTTCGTACTTATTTCAAAGAAGGCTGTAACTGTTTACTANGTAACATCTGCAATACACACAAGAAAGTTTTGATAATTAATGTGGTTATGCTGCGGTTTCATTGTCAAGTAGGATAATAGTAATAAGTCAGTGTTGCCACAAAATGGCAGAATACTCGTGGAAACATTTCAGTGCTCAATTAAAACAGAAATCTTTAGAATTTATGAACCCAGATATTTTCGTACTTATTTCAAAGAAGGCTGTAACTGTTTACTANGAAAACAGAAATCTTTAGAATTTATGAACCCAGATATTTTCGTACTTATTTCAAAGAAGGCTGTAACTGTTTACTAGTTGAAATGGTGAAAAAACAGAACATGCTCTATGAAACACTCGCTAACTATATTCACATTCACTTGTCAACATGTTTTCGTATTGTGTGTATGACTATGATTGCAAGTTTATAGATTTTCTGTAAAGAAGCTTGGTCAGCTAAAATAAGTAAAATGATGCATGTTAACATGGCTGTGTGGAAAATTGATTGTTACAACTAAAAAGTAGCAATTAAAATACAAAAAACAATGGTTAAAAAACAATGCTTGGGTCCTGGAATACATAAGCTGGCTTCTAAAACATTAGAAATTTTGCCTTAACTCTGCTTATGAAAATAAAAAAACTAAAATACATTATATGGGCTTACCAAGAAGATTCTCACTACCTAAAAATAAACAATAGATACAGGAAAACAATACAAATTTGAAAAATTCAAGAAGGTTCAGATGCGTGACGTCAGGTGGCTGACTGCGATGTTACGGTCAGGAAAGGTTTTGACATGTTGGTCAGAGACATGGATGATTCAACTGGCTGAACTTCAACAACAATGGCTGACCAGGCCCCCGGCTGGTATATAACTCAGGACGTATAGCTTGACAGCACGGTACAAAGTCAAACGTGGACTTAGTGGTCCTGCATACTGAGTGGCACACAGCCACAGGTTTACCTGTGCTAGAGGTGGCCTGGGGTGTCTGTTGACTCAGCTGCTGTTGCTGCTGGCATTGACGGGAACAAGTGCCCCGACCTGGGGCGACAGTGGTGGTGCAGTTGGTGGTACTGCAGTGAGACCGGGAGGGGGGAGATCTGCTGGTCCAGCAACACTGGAACCTGGGATTTGCGAACCCTAGTGGAACGGACCGTTCCTGACGGAAGTCTGTGACGATCGGGTGTAGTTGGCCGGCAGTCTTGATCGGTGGCTGAAATAAGGAAAGGGAGAAAGCTGGGAGGTGTGAGGTCTCTCTCCAGCTGGGGGGCGGCTTGAGCACGTTCCCAGGGGGTTATGCAGCAAAGTGCAGTTGGGGCTGTGTTACAGTTCTCGTTGGCTTTGGAGGCCGCAACTGCCTTCCTTTCCTACCACTTCGTACCACTCCTTTGGGTGTACGGCATACAAGTAGGTACAAACATCAGCCTCACGAGAGGAGTGTAGGCGACGATGTTCCCTAGCTAGGTGTAGAACCAAGACAAGACGAGGCAAAGCCGAGGCCGAGCCAACCAGAGTCATACCCGATTACGCCAACTGGCGACAATTCAGTGTGGTGGTTGGAGCTTTGGGTTTACCCTGAAAGTCCGACAATGACGTTGGGTGTATGTCCGAAGGTGGGCAGTCCTCCAGAACCAGTCTATCACTCCTTCCGGCATCAGTTCAGCACGGTGGATGGAGTAAAATCGGCTGGACTAGCTGACTGACACGGGAACCTAACACAACGATCACCAACACCGAGACGGAATGACGCGTGCAGGTGCACAGTACGGGTGGCCGTCAACTGATTGTTTTTTATGACGTAGGTCTGCCCGATTAAGGGAGGCCGCAGTCCTACTCTAGGTTCGGTAATTGGTTTGTCAAAGACACAGTCTCCTGCTTTACTCTGGTGGGCTGACATCTACAGAAGATAAAATCACAGTCACCCTAGAATTAGCACTCAAGAGGTTTGAGAGAAAATGTGTTTATTCCATTAGGAATAGACACGGTGGCCCATACTACCTCCTAACTAATGCGGAACTGAATGGAAGTAAACTACTTAAACCAGGTGAAGGGGACCTGGGTCTAACCTGAACAAGAGCAGATGCGGCTAGGTAGCTATAACAACAACTGTCCCAAACTATCTCAATGCCATTGTCCAGAAGGGACTTCGAAGGCCATTACCAGAAGGGNAGCTATAACAACAACTGTCCCAAACTATCTCAATGCCATTGTCCAGAAGGGACTTCGAAGGCCATTACCAGAAGGGTAGTAGGTGTCTAACACTACAAGAAGGGTAGTGTGGTTGCCGTTACCAGAAGGGTAGGCTGTTCAATGGGTTCGAATACTTCTTCGGGGGTTGCTGGTACAGGTCTCGAGCTTCTGGTAGGTCATGAAGACATTGGGGTCAGCAGAGAAAACCAGCACATGAGGTGGTGGAGCAAGCTACTGNAGCTATAACAACAACTGTCCCAAACTATCTCAATGCCATTGTCCAGAAGGGACTTCGAAGGCCATTACCAGAAGGGACTTCGAAGGCCATTACCAGAAGGGTAGTAGGTGTCTAACACTACAAGAAGGGTAGTGTGGTTGCCGTTACCAGAAGGGTAGGCTGTTCAATGGGTTCGAATACTTCTTCGGGGGTTGCTGGTACAGGTCTTNGGGTTCGAATACTTCTTCGGGGGTTGCTGGTACAGGTCTTGAGCTTCTGGTAGGTCATGAAGACATTGGGGTCAGCAGAGAAAACCAG
Source organism: Clitarchus hookeri (assembly GCA_002778355.1). NCBI lineage: Eukaryota > Metazoa > Arthropoda > Insecta > Phasmatodea > Phasmatidae > Clitarchus > Clitarchus hookeri. The sequence continues at coordinate 306,364 of NQII01004720.1, read as the reverse complement.
CACATGAGGTGGTGGAGCAAGCTACTGGAGATGAACTCAGAAGTACAACTGGAGAACAACTGACATTCCTCGGCGGTGCACTGCCATATATTCTACCATCCCGCGGGCTCGTCTGGGGTGCAGGGGTGCAGGCGGCGAGCTCCTCCTCCTGGGCGGAGCTTTGCTCTCTAGAGGCAATCCCTCGACCTGTGGCCGAACTATGCGCCTCTGTAATATTGGGGTGCCTTGGTTGCGCGAGCTTAGGCGCTTAACTCGGCTGCTTGGCTAGCCTCAATCACACGTGAGGGGGTGGTGTGACATCTGACTTAAGGGCAAACGATCTTGGCTGACGTGTCCGTGGGTGCCCCCGCAACTAGGGGCGTACTTGTAGGCTCTCATAGCAAATCGTTTTGGGGTTCAAACCCCGCCTGGGGTAACATGATGATACATACAGATGAGGTAAAGTAGTGTTTATATCGATGTCAAATAATTGGTGTCAGTACCACTGTACACTACTTGCTGCTAGGGTATTTAGCCAATCATAAAATGTCCCATCTTCAGAGGGCAACATTTTGTTTAAATCCCTTTGGGTATCTTTGACAGCTTAAAATTTTGCTCATTGAAATCANCATCTTCAGAGGGCAACATTTTGTTTAAATCCCTTTGGGTATCTTTGACAGCTTAAAATTTTGCTCATTGAAATCATAGCATTCTCATGGGTTTCACAAAAATTATGAAGTGTTCAAGGTTCAACTCCTGGCTTGGGAATTCAAAATAATTTTAATTGCGTAAAATACAGTAGTGAATAAAATAAAGCACACATAGTCCATTCACGGTTACTACCGACTTTTCTGAAGCCTTGCTAAAGTTCTACTTGCAGGATATTGCTCGGGGTCACGCAAGCAAAGTTTAACTAAATCTAGAAAATTACACTAAATGGACCACGCACTGCATTCCTGCACACTCTGTTTAATGATATTTTGCATAAGAACTATTATTACTAGGCATTACCAACACACCTATTTTCTCTCTAGTTTTATTCATATTAATTATAAGTGAAATATTATAATTTGTAGACAAAATATAAGTATAAGTCCAGTTTAACTAAAGATAAGATACTTTTACATCAACAGAAGTATAAAACATATGATATGGGCATATTTAGAAAACAAACGTGTTATACATGGAGTGATTTTTCAAAGGTTTGATTCAAAAAGTGTGATGAAACCGTGAGCAGACTATAACCGAAAAAATCAATATATAAGAAACAAGAAACTTAAGTAAAATAACAACACACTCATACCACACCACACCAATTATGTTCATGTTCATGGATTGATCTATACTGAATTTAACTTCTCTGATATAAATAATCATTTATTGCAGTTATTTAAAAGGCATAGATCCCACAAGGTGAAGTCTCTCAAGAGAAGCAAACAGAAAAAAGTAACAAAATTACATTTCCTAGTACTATCTTCTTGTGCTCGTAACTCTATGAAAGTGGCACATGTAACACCATATAAAGAGTAATTTTAATCTCCAAGTAAAACATNACCATATAAAGAGTAATTTTAATCTCCAAGTAAAACATGCAGGGTAGATTGATTATTCGTTTCTTTTTTCTTTGATAAACTGTTAATTAATATTATTGGTATTATTGACTGTAAAATTGTTTGCCTTTTTACAAACATTTGTAAAAATTCAATAATACTGTTTGCAAAAGACGTTTAAGTTACAAGAAACCTTTCTGTAAAATGTTTCAAGAAATGTTCTTACTGGTCAGAATCACTAGTTGAGAAGTACAGACTACATACAAACCATCACATAATCTGAAAATTATTATAACTAAAACAAGTTAACAAATGGACAAATAACGTGCTATTGAATAAAAAAATCTTGAAACAGAATTTGCATTGTTTAGAAATGCAGGGCACCCCGGAAAAGTGAGCATAAAAAATTATAACTTTTCGTGACAAAAAATATTTCAACTAACTGCACAGAAGAAGCAAAAATAATACTAAAAAATTCTAAAATCAGAAATACACATTACATAAATAACATTAANCTAACTGCACAGAAGAAGCAAAAATAATACTAAAAAATTCTAAAATCAGAAATACACATTACATAAATAACATTAAGAAATTCACCAAGAATGGATGCTTGATCAATTTCAGACACATTGTCATCTGTACAGTTATATAAAAAAGTTCTGTGGTTACGTCATTACTTAGAGATGAACCAAAAATTTTATTAAAAAGTTAATTTTGATTATGAGATATTCTGTTTGTTATATAANATAAATTCACCAAGAATGGATGCTTGATCAATTTCAGACACATTGTCATCTGTACAGTTATATAAAAAAGTTCTATGGTTAGTCATTACTTAGAGATGAACCAAAAATTTTATTAAAAAGTTAATTTTGATTATGAGATATTCTGTTTGTTATATAAACATTTTCACTGATTAAAGTGAAACCCTGTTAAGAAGTTCCCACTTAAGTTGGATAATTGTGTACCATGTCTAAATGAACATGTGTAATTTAATTAACCCTTTTAAGAAGTTTTCCTGGTTAATAAGCATTATTTTTTCAGTCCCTTAAAAAGCATCTTAACAGAGTTTTACTGTATTTTATTGCTGCAAAGAGTTCTTAAGCAAAAAAAAAAAAAATTCAAACAATATGTAATTTTGGTTAGACCTCCTGGGTTTTAGGATTTTGTTAAATTTTTCTCCTACATACAAGTTTTCTCTTGTACCTATTCTTCCACATCTTTAAGCTCCAATCTTAGACACCTCTTTCTTCAATTTTCTAATCTCATTTATAAGTTTCATTTCTTCTGCCCTTCCTTCTTTGCATTACTCTCCTATTGACGTTTCTTTTCCAGGAAGTGTGTGTACTTACTTCTTCTGGCTGTTGTCACAGAAAATATCATCTTTCCATCCACAGGTAAATGAATTATCCCACAGTAGTACTTAATTACATCGTAGACAGTTTCTTTGGGCAATGGAACAAGGAACCTACATGGAACAATCATGTAGGTTTTCCACCAACTGTTATATATTTATTGAAACTCCACCTTCAACAGAGGCAGTGTCATGGGAACGGATTAGACCAAATTCAACAACCTCCCACAGCTGTTCATAGTTGACTTTGCCACTAATCATATGAGAAAAAACTCATCGAAGCCAACATCTGCACTAGCTTCAAACTCGTCAAGTCAACTATTATTTATATCGTGAGGATGACAAATATGGTATTACAGTACAGGACTAATTTTTACCGACTAAAACCATAATTTCAAGAGAAAATTCTGACTAAAGGCACAGTAATCACAAAATTACTGACTTTTATTGTCTAAGTCTCAAATTACTGAATCTTACTGATCATGGGAAACCTGTAATGTTCTATAGGATGAGTGTAGAAAACGAGTTGCCTTTTAGCCTTCATCATTAAGAAAGGTGGGCTCATACAATCATGCTGATGAAACTATGTTTCATGCTAATAAATAACTGTTGTCCCCGCATATGTTCATAAACATATTCTGTTGTTATAAAACTGCAACTGTGCAAATGTATAGTATACCTGCAGACAATTAATGACATTGTGGACTGCAGCAATTCTCTAATTCATTAACCTCAGTTATTTACATGAGTGAAATTATATTTTTTCTGGCTTAGTAGGCACCTCTATAGATTGCGAAAATGAATGTTTACCTAATAAGTCAAGTTGGTCAACAGGGTAGCCAGCAGTATCCTTAAAACAAATTCCCTAACATTTCCTTGACTTTACCAGGTGTCCTGTTATTTTTCCCTAATCAAAATATGTACACAGCAAAAATTAAAATTACTTTTACACTATTTCCTTAAAAATTACCTTCTTATTTCGTAGCACCAATGCATCATTTCATTATTGATGCTTTTCAGTGCAATATAAATAATTTTAAAAATAGTATAAAAATATGTACAAACATGGCAATTGAAAATAATAAAAGATGAGAAAGAGGTGGAATACTAATTATCTCAGGGCCAGAAACAAAGTCACAATACAAAAACAATAATTTAGACAATGTAGCAATTCACTGAAAACTATTACAAGGGTTAAAATTATTATGTAAGTACGTATTTTATTTATATAATTTAAATACACATTTTATTTGGAAAATCTTAATCTGACACCTAGCATCACATTTTCTATTATGTCAATGCTTGCTGCATCAGAAAGAAGAAAAAATCTGCCACAAAAATATGTATAATAATGATTTCACATAAAGTAACAAAACTGGCCCATAAGATTTTAACCTTTCCTACATTTATGGAATGAACAAAAATAATGCATAGTACATTTCATAAGTTGGTATGTAGTAAAAGTGCTAGAATCCCAAATTATTATTTTTATTAAATACAACACATTTTAAACCACTTTGAGTAAATTCCCCAACCTCACATAAATTTTCCTGATATTTCCCTGGCTTTTCCAGAAATGCAGAATTCCCCGACTCTTTCAAGTTTTCCCTGATGCTAGCCACCCGGTCAGGTGGTTAATGGTGTGGGATTGTAATGCAAAGGATACGGGGGTTTGAATATTCATTCCAGCAAGGTGCAACTTTATTTAATTCTGGTGAATTATATTTCAAAAGTATTTTTTCCTTCTCTCTTATTTATTCATCACATTTGTTTTCTATAACCAAATTTTATTTCCACTTCTCAATTATGTAAAAGTTGAAATAAAAGCCTATAATTTTAATATTACAAAATATATGCACTGCAGATTTTACAAGGAAACCTAATTCAACAAAAGATCTCTTTGGCAACAGGATTTCCAAGGATTTTTCTAGTAAAAGTAGACAAAAATGTTTAAGAGCATATGTTGGCCACCAAACGGTAAACAGAACTTCAGCAAATATTATATAAAAAACTGCTTCACATGTCTTTTATGGTGTTTGCTCACAAATAACAATTTGAAAACACACTCATCAGACGACTATGTTTTGTTTTCTACTGTATTTTGGTTTCTAATGTGTGTGTATTGAAAGTGACAATGGTTCCAACTGGCATTTTCACATCTGTTTTAGGTACAAACATACCAGTGCAAGATATTTAAAGTAGTTTGGGGTGTAGTACACATTTTATCTTCAAATATTATATTATGCCACAATATGATACACGCAGTACTAAGATGAGTTCCCGACAGAGATTGAATGCCAGTTCATTGCCTTGCATGTATAAACTAAATGGCATGGGATGTGTGTGCCTATGTTAACACCTTAGCATTCTTGGAATTCTAGACTTAGGGCACACAAAATACAACCTTACTTATAGTAGAGGACAATCAAAAATGTTTTACACCATTTCTTGTTAATTGCCACTTAAACACATTTAAAATAAATATCCTATCTTGTCCATGAAACACATTTAAATGTTAATATATTTGTAAATCTCAAATTAATGTAATCCTAAAAGAAATTTATAACATTCCTTTAATTTTGTAAATTAAACAATTGTTATATATACTTCTTGGCAATACACAATTGGGAAGAACACACATCAATATTCAATACCTTCAGTAAGCACATTTGGCCTATATATATATATCACAAAAGTATAGTCGCTTATCATGAATTGAAAGGTTTGATTCAAAAAGAATTTTTAATTTTATGACTCGCCAATTTCACCAACGCAATAGAAGTGATATGACTAAGTTAGTCAAATTACTTCAGTTTATTGTTTGTGAGTTCACTATTTTTACAATGTGCTTTGCTCAACTTGCTACAAAACATCCAAAAATTTTAAAAAATTTAAATCCCCAGACTAGGATATGAACCAGTGGACCTCATACAATCTGTGTCAAACTTGTGAAAGTGCTGCGACTTTGATGAGTAGAATTTTATGCTGCTGAAGATACCAGAAACGGGACTTAAGAATTCCAACCTATAGAGAGGCAAAATTTTATGAATGGTCAATTGTACATAGGCTGGAGCTGCTCACAGTTTATTGCTGCTCATTATGGTGGCATTATCTTGTGTATCATAGTTATATCTTCAAGTAATTACTGAGAAGTTTTATTAGGATACTTCTTGGTGAGTGGTGAAATCAGGATACCTATTCATTCTTTTGAGAGCAAGTGAAGCATGAGGAGACCATTATAGATCTAAGACTTTGTTAAAATGTTCAACAGGAAAACCATCACCCAAACTTCAGTGACTGGTAACCTGGCCTTGTTCATTTCTGGTAGGCCTTCCAAAGGACTGGCTATGCGAGGTGAGGACTACTATGAGAAGCATCAGCTCTGGCAGGTTCCACATATTGTCAGGTGGTTGATATCTAAAAAGCTTTGGTAATTATCTAGTTTAGGGGCTTTTCTAAAAAACACAATAAAAATTTAAAATTATGATATATTTCTACTCTACTAATGATGCAGAACACGAATATACTAGGGGCATCGCTTTAAAATAAGTGCAACATATTTTAAAAAATTGAACAAGTTTGTGAGATGACTGTTTCTGACAGTTTGTTTACGTTTATGAA
>NQII01004720.1:216205-299576 GCA_002778355.1 Clitarchus hookeri | reverse complement strand
TTCAAAACGTAAACAAACTGTCAGAAACAGTCACCTCACAAACTTGTTCAATTTTTTAAAATATGTTGTACTTATTTTAAAGCTATGCCCCCAATATATTCGTGTTCTACGTTATTAGTAGAGTCGAAATATACCACTTTCTGGAGTTTTTTTTATTATTTTCAGAAAAGCCCCTAATCTAGAAAATTACCAAAGCTTTGGTCCAGGGGACGCAGCCTTGTCTACGCTATGGACATGGCCAGCTGACACCTCGCGACCAGCACGACTGTGCCCAACAATAGCCTAGCAGCATGGTGGTGATTGTTGAGACAACACACAAAGACTTTGCACACAGATCATGTACTCAACCCTGCTTTGTGCTGACGCTATCAAGGAATTGTTGTGGCTTATTCCTCCACCACCACCTTGGGTCAAAAGTAATGGATAGGTTGTCCATTACAGTTGGTGGTGTCCGGGGCTGATCCCAGCATGCATTCAATCTCAATCAGGGCATCCTGCCACTTAATTCTGCAAGTGAGGTCTCTAAGGGAATTTGCTTATGTTGCTCCAGAGTAATCTGAGAATAGCCCTGCCCCCACAAAGTCATATCCCAAAGGGTTGGCTGGGTAGAACCTGGCTTGTACCTGTTGTACAAGCAACCGCCTCCCCTGCGAGTGCTGCCTCCGCTCCTCCCTGTAGATGCCACCAATACACAGCCACCTTCCTCCTGTTGGTAGCAGGCTTGGCCGAGTGCCTACCAAATTCTACACAGTGGTCAGCAGCGTTCCGGCACTAGACTGAACCTTCCTTCCTAACGGAACTGGTCTCAACCCTGGCACGCTGCCCCACTAATACCAGGCCAATAGTGGGAGAGCTCTCAGGGAACCTGTGAAATCAATCAATCCGTTGCCAATCTGATGTAATCACAACTGGTTGGGCATCTATCGCTGGTGCACACACTGTGCTGCCCCGGCATGGCCACTAGTTACATCTGGCTCACTTCCCCTTCCTAATGTGGCCATTATCGTAGTGCCCCTCCAAGATGCAGAGGTGTGAGAGAAGGGGCAGGGGGACGTTGACCACTTATTACCATATTCCCATATGGGCCAGGCCCATATCACAGCTTGCAACCAGTCACCCAGTGGGCTAGGGGTAGATCAGGCACTAACCTAGTGGGCTACTTGCAATGGCTGGGCAGTGGGAGGATCCCTGGGAGAATTGTCCACTGATCACGACTCCCATCTTTCCTTAATGTCAGGCCATACAGGGAGAACAAAGAGGCTCATTTCAATTCACCCACAGAAACCCTGCAAGGAAAAGAGTAGGATAGGTGCTACGGAAACCTCCAGAAAGAGACACCTGTGGGTAGCAGATTTGATCTCTCTGTGCTCTGACGTTGCCAAGAGCAATAGTAGAAATCAACAATGCTTTCAACTAATCTCTTAGACACAGCTCTGCCAAATTAAACAGCCCCATGGCCTAGTGATGACAAGGGGTTTTCACTGGGGACAGAAAAAATTACATGTTAAAAAAGTTTGAAAGGACAGATTGCAAGGAAGTCTGAACTACACGAGTCTACCATGTAACTGCTCACATGGACAATTACATTAGTAACAAGCCTGTTATTAGGTGGTCTCCATAAAAACTAATAATGATATTACTCCACCCAGCCTTCCCTCTTTCAACTAGTCTGCAATTGATAAGACAGCAGCAAATGGAACAGATTCAAAGGCAGGCACCATTTAGGTTACCTGCAACCCTTGTCTGTGGATGTGCATGACAAAATGATGAATCCTGTCCGCCAAATTGTGACGCCTACAACATCGTAAACCTAACCTGTCACAATTAAATTGATACTATCGCATCAGAGCATGTTGATATTTAACCTGAAAGTTTAGCTTCAATAGTTATTTGTTTAATAATTCACATTTTACATGCAGTAAATACAAAAACCTGCCTCAACATTTACAATGTTTTGGGCATCACACTATGGCAATTGGCAAAAACACAACTTCAAGTTTGTGATGTCATGCCAGCTCCTCCCCTTCTTAACTCCATGCCCCCAACCAAAGAATGATATCACAGAACGTTGGAATTAAGGCGTTTCCTTTTGTAACCAAACCTCGAGTCCCTGCTAACAAAGACACTGTGAATTCCTACTAGCCATAACAACAGCACATGTTAACAAAACTATTGTAACTGCAGTTAATAAGGCTCAAATTTTTGCCAAGCCTATATGAAAACATGTGACACACTAAATTAAATAATTCATAATCCATTAAGGTACAGAATGAAAATAAAATAAGGAGGATTTAGAAAAACTTATATTTTTTTCTGGCATTTTCTACATTAAAACCACAAACACACACTATTAAAACAATTTTAGGTTCAGTCCACCCAAAAATAACCAATGAAGTAATATTTACATAACTATAACTAGCTATACAGACGAGCAATAGTAATGAGATATACTGACAGGTAATACACTTCCCAAACAGCAACCAACATAGAAAGCCAGGCCCATAAAAGCATGCACTGCTAGTAACATGCACACACTCACTTCTTGTTCATGGCTCTTTGCTGTGGATTCTTGACTCCAGAGGAGAGACGTATCAGGCGTACATGGCATTCAATGGAGTCCTGCAACCAACATTATATTGTATAATATGTGCACAACTAGCCAATCACTATAAAAATAATCTTCACACACACACACCACTACAGGCAATAAGTTTCTCATGTCTGGCTGAAAGCTTAATGGTGTTCAGTCAAAAATACTTTATATATTTTGGAATTTTATACTTGTACATTAAATAGTTACTGCTTTGAAACACACACAAAAAAAATTACATTTCTAAAAAANTTTTGGAATTTTATACTTGTACATTAAATAGTTACTGCTTTGAAACACACACAAAAAAAATTACATTTCTAAAAAATGTTATTTGGAATTCTGAATATTAACCTGCTGTATATTTTGTTTCAAATAAATTACAAAAAGTTTGTTTANAAAAAATGTTATTTGGAATTCTGAATATTAACCTGCTGTATATTTTGTTTCAAATAAATTACAAAAAGTTTGTTTACAAGCAATGTCTGGTTCCAACTTCAAATAGTTTCAGATATCACTAAAATAGTTTAATGGAACACATTTGAAATGAAGGGAAAAGGGTGATTAGGGTCTTGTACAAGATTTTTGTTAATGCATACTACAATATAATAGTGTACTACCAAAAAACAAAACCTAACTATATGTCATATGAACAAATTTGAGTAAACCTAAACAAAAAACTGAAGGAGTGAAAATATTTTTAAAAAGACCTAAAAAGCACAATTTTCCCCAATAAAACCTGGAATTTACATAAATATGAGGCATAATCCCAAAATGGTACAGGTGAAAATGGTGTGCTTTGAAATTTCCTCATTGTTAACAGTTCAATGTAAATTCCACTTCAATAATGATGAATGTTATAATTACTTTTAATGGCAATAAATGTGCCATCACGTAGTTAGTAACTGACGAAATGCAGGGTACATCACAAGTTTTGAATACTGGCATCTTCATATCATGCAGCAGTGGTGGTGGTGAGGCCGTACTCTTGTGCTGTAGCACTAACAAAATTTTCATTCATTTTGCTGAAAATATTACTTAATCAAAGATACAAATATGAAGTATCATTGACTCAAAATGTATACTATTTTCCTTTAAAAATACAATATCACTTTATTAGAGCTAAATTTTGTTGCCGGAGATAATTATTTGCAGGTGTCTAGAGTCGCGTGTACCGCCTCAGTGCTCTACTGTGGCTGAGCATGGCTGTCGCTCCTCCACCTAGTACCTCACGCTGGCCGGACCCGCACAGAAAAACGGGAATCTCGCCCTTATCTGGGCTGTCTCCATGCTTTCTTAGCTTCTGCACAGGGGCAGGAAACTCAACAGCGCTGCGTGCTCGCTTCATGTGGCCGAAAAGATTTCCAACTAAACAACTAAGAACTTTCTGCTTTCTGTTATCTTCATTACAGTTCTCTAATATTGTATGTGCATAAAGTTAAAATGATATTACTAATTATTAGTTAACAGATATTTACTCTGTAGAAAATATTAAGAAGCACAAAGAAGACAGAGTAAGCATATTTCGTTACGGATATACACAAGATTTTGATTCCCAATTACACTTGCCTAATTCCAATCAAATTCACAGTTCAAAGGTTCAAAAGTTTGGGTATGTCTTAGTTTAGAAAGTTCTGGTAAGTCATATTGCCATAATTGTTGTCATTTGAAAAACAGTCATACTATGCATAAACTTATTCCTCATTAATTCTTGCACATCAAATATACTTATCTAAAATTTTTTCTAGATTTAAAAAATTTTAATCTATTACTGATTATAGCANATTCTTGCACATCAAATATACTTATCTAAAATTTTTTCTAGATTTAAAAAATTTTAATCTATTACTGATTATAGCATCAATGTTATCCGTTTGGGTTTGTTGAGCGATGAAATAAATACATGTACTATGTTTTTGCATGTGTCCATGACTTTTATCCATTCAGACCCAACACAATTGTTTATATAACGCGCAGGAAAGTTATTTTTGGCTGGCGCTGTACATTGAAGAGGATCAATACCCAAGGATCATATGTGTGCATAAATGGTTCGTAAACAGTGCAGCGTGCTATTAGTCTAGATTGTAATGTTTCCTAAATTTTCTTGCATAAACCAAAGAAATCCAGCACGTATTGATATCGCTATCAGACTTAGGTTCAGAAATATCAAACCCATTTTAGCATATGTTCTGAAATGAAAAAAATGTTTTAGTAGAGCTCTTGTTTAGTATTTAATTATGGTACATTGCTTGTAGTTTTATTTAAATTTACTTTCAAGTCGCATTGCTACTGCACTTTGTAAAAAACATTCAATGGAAAGTAGCTTCTATAAAATGTTAAACCACTAGGTTAATTCGTAGAATAATAGTAATATAGAGTAAATAACCCTAAAGGATACAGATTATAATTATCAAATCAATGGAATTAATCAACTAGCAGCAAATTAATTATTCATTGATTATTACTGGTAGGTGTTTTGAGAAAAAAAAAAAATTCTACAGTTCTTAGTAATGTTGATTAAATATAATGCTCAAACTCTGGTTTGAATTTAAAATTCACTTATTTCTATTGCATATCCATTACTGAACTATTATCCTGTATACTTCTACATCTTTGGAAGAAAAACAGTGTGGCGTGAGACCTGATCATTTTCAGTTCCACTACATCTTTAACGTGTAACCAAGTTTTGAATTTGGTGGCAGCGTATTAAAGTTGCTCGTATCAGTGCTGACATACACAGTCGAATCACATTATTATGACCACCTACTAGTATGCAGAGTATCGCAGCACGGACAGTGGCTAGAAGACCTGGCAGTGACTCAGTCAGGGTGATGGTATCCATGGGTATCTGGAGACATGTTGTCTGAAGTGGGTCCCACCAACTTTTGAAGGGTGAGTAGCGGAGGAGACAGGCTGCAAACATGACGATCGAGGTGATCCCACAGATGTTCAATTGGATTGAGATCGGGACTGTTTGGGTGCCAGGGATGAACTTTGAAGTCTTGATCGTACTCTTCCAGCTACGTATGGACACATCCAGCCGTGTGGCAAGGCGCATTATCACGCTGGGCTGGAAGATCCCATCCTCCCGTGGAAAGACAATCGTATGGGTGGACGTGATCACCAAGGTTAGATTCATGACCAAATTGATCAAGAGTGCCTTCCACACGGATGATGGGACCTAGAGAATACCATGAGAACATTCCCCAGACCATAACACTGCTTCCACCGCCTTGTGTATATCCAGCAATGGATGCAGGGTGTCGTTTCTCAGACATTTCTCGCTGGAAACGTTGACGTCCATCTGTTCCATGCAGCTGAAAACGTGACTTGTCAGAGAAGGCTACCTGTTGCCAATCAGCAGTGGTCCAGTCGCCATACTGTCGAGCAAACTCCAGTCGTTTTCGTTCGATGCACCTGTGTTAGCATGGGTGCAGTCACCCTCCGTCTACTCCAGAGCACCATTCGCAGAAGGGTTTGCTGAACAGTTGCGGTAGACAGGTGCCTGGATGCCCTCTCGTTCATTTGGACAGTGAGCTGTTCCACTGTAGCCTGTTGGTTGGACTTCACGCACTGTCGTACTCGACGTTCACCTCGGACATCAATGGCGGGTGGAGCTCTGCAGTTTCCACGACGGTTATTCCCAATATTGCCATTCGTCCACTCATGATACACTTTTACCAGAGAGGCACATGAACAGTTCACAAACGTCGCTGTTTCCGAAATGTTGCTCCCCTTGGCCCGAAAGCCAATGATCATCCTTTTTTGCAATTCGGTTAAATTGCTTGCCATACCCATGACAGCAGGAAGTGCAATGTGTACAGCCAGCTTGTCGGTNGGAAGTGCAATGTGTACAGCCAGCTTGCCGGGAGCAGTATATACTCGCTTTACCAGCCCATGTCACGGGCCATACATCATGGGCTGCACGCTGCAGATGGCACTTCTAGCAGGTGGTCATAATAAGGTGATTTGACTGTGTATACATACTGTTCCAAATATGTTTTCCAGCTTCTCATAAACCAGTTAGTTTTTAGAGTGACACCGGGCATTATCTCTATAACAACAAGGCTAGATTTTATCTTATTCCAACAAAATAAAGGATAAATATTGTAACACTTGTGCGAAAATAATTGCAAGGTAGTTTTCTTTTACAAAAACAACATGGAATAGTAGTAAATTTGCAAAATGAAATAATCAGTTATAAGATTGGACATTCAATAGAAAAATATATTTTGTGAAGGTAAAAATTTTGGACATACCGTTAAATTTATGAGATTAATTTGTGGTTGATAAGTGTAGTTTTATTAAGAAGCCAATGTTTGTACAAAATTTTTTCACAAAACATACGTTGATGGCCACACTGTAGTCCACAAAGGCTCTTTTTTTAGGGGGGAGGGGGAGGAGTGATTACCCACAAAAAATGTTGGGGTGGAGGGTTGAAGCTGGCTAGATCCATAGCACAGAGCATGTNAGGGGAGGAGTGATTACCCACAAAAAATGTTGGGGTGGAGGGTTGAAGCTGGCTAGATCCATAGCACAGAGCATGTTTCAACTGCCGGACTGCCACCGTCATGCAGAGAAGCAATAGCAGACTTAATTAACGGATTTCATGCAGGCCACATTAACTGATTTTGTTTCTGTCTTGAGTCTGCAAATATCTGGAAGATGGTAAATGGATTTACACCTATAAAAACGAAGTCTGCTAAGCCTATTTTACATGGAAGATTGTGTACCTGCAATCTTGTCAATTCCCACCCAAAACATAACATACACACTTTTATTACTTAACTCCTGCTATCAAAATGACTTTAAAGTGTTCAGATTTAACTGAAAAATTATGCCTAGGTACCAGAGTACAAAGAAGCGAGTAGCTGGGTACCCACTCACATAGTCTACCCGGGTACCCATTCCTTAGAATTGTGTACTCTACGAGCACAAATAAATACTAGTTACTCCGAAATGTACATTCTACCTGAACAGTTCTATTGTAAATACAAATAGGTTGTATTGTATGCAATGACACATATGGTATATACTGTAAATCACACATGAATACAAATTTACAATAATTTGTTTATATCTATTACCTACATATTTGCAAATCTGAACAGGGGAGATTTTCTTTATAGGAAATAGGCATGTACCCATACATGATTTTACATAAATATATTTTACTCAGACTGTATTCGTTTAGTNTTCTTTATAGGAAATAGGCATGTACCCATACATGATTTTACATAAATATATTTTACTCAGACTGTATTCGTTTAGTCGTTTATTCACATGATTGTTATATGGAACGTCAATGAAACGTACAAATACACAGTAAGGTCTGTTTTTAATACAAAAAAAATCACAAACCAGGAGTCTGGTGAAAAGTTTCATTGACGTTTCCTAAACAAACAAACCAAAAGTATGTTACACATTTCTTATAACAAATATAACAAAGTGAGGAAATGAATAAGATCTCAAATTTAGGGGTTTCGGAAAGCTCGGTTAGTGTGTAAAAATACAAGTACATTAACGTTCTCTGGGGACAGAGAACTACATTTAGAAGTAACTCTATTGCATGCAGTCGAAAAGGTTCTCTCTGAACTAGCTGAAGATGCTGGACATCCCAAATACATTTGTGCTAAAAGTACAGTTACTATACTACACTACTTCCTACTGCAATTTTATTCCCCCCTCCCCTTCTGCTACAGTGGCTCAGGATAACTGATGAGAGCAATATTGCAAACATGAAATGGTCTGTCATCTGCTAGGCTGTTGGAACACGATTTGTGCTTGAATGACAAATGTTTACTTATTGCAGACGTAGACCTACTGCAAGACAACTCATCACCACACAATACGCATGTGACTGTGTGTCAATCCGTCTTCTCCACAAATTTCCACACCCAGCTTGCTTTTGGCATTTTGCGATTTCCTCCCATTAAACTGGACGCTAACAAAGAACGTTAACTGCAGCTGTGACGAGATCAGGTAATACAACAGACAGTGACACTAATGGAGTTCCTTNTGCTAACAAAGAACGTTAACTGCAGCTGTGACGAGATCAGGTAATACAACAGACAGTGACACTAATGGAGTTCCTTGCACTGTGATAGCGTAGGTTATAACATCGTACAGGAAAACAAAATAGAATGGGGCAACGACCCGAGCGACAATTCATGAAACTACTAAGAACGAAGAGGAAGCTGCTAGAATGGGGAAACAACAGAACACGGGAACCTACAGCATCGTCAGAAATATACGCAAACACCTCTCCGGGTACAGATGCATCGGGTGCAACACACACTATGCATAACAGGTACCCAGGTATTTTCGCTATGGGTACCTGCTGTAACGTGTACCCGGGTACTCAATTACCCGGGTCTCGTCAGCAGCCCTAGTGTGTATAGCAAAGTTCACTGCAAGACACGCAAGTGATATAGTGCTTTGAAAAGCCACTTCAAGCTATTTCTAATGTGTACGATGCTTTGAAAGTACTTGACAGTCCACGTCTGAAGTGTGTTTGCTTTTCATTACTCGTAATGTGACAGCAACATCTGCCATTTGCTTATGCATAGTCTTGTATTAAAATACTGATTTGTGAGGTATTGATGCAATATAATGTTGAAATATTCCCAANTTTGCTTATGCATAGTCTTGTATTAAAATACTGATTTGTGAGGTATTGATGCAATATAATGTTGAAATATTCCCAATTTCATCATTTAAAATTGGCCTAAAAGTACTTTCATCCTCACCTTCTCACCTCTGCTTTCCCCAGCTTGAAGCTATCAGCCATGAAATGCCTACCAGTAACATGTTAAACCAGTTGACGAATTTATTTGTTTAACCTAAACTCAAAGTGAAAAAAACTAAAAAGGAATTTCAAATATCCTAAATTATATTTAATGTAATTAAGTTTGCTTAATAATCCTAGCCAACATTGTCCACAACTATTAAACACCTACCAAATGTGCTGCTCTACAAATGTCGTGAAACTCAATATCTGAACAGAATTAAGCCAAGTTTTTACAGCATTCATCCACAGTACTATTTGTTACTCGATGCAAGGAAGGCAGGCTCCTTAATACTATATGGGTAAGGCAGCAAATAAAACCACAGATGATTTGGTTCAGACAAGTGGGAACAACGAAGGAATCGGCTGTGGTGTATTTTTACAACCTGCGTACCAAGTAGTGATGCAACGAATATTCGCGAATATTCGCATGTTTTTGAACATTCACATTCACATTCGCAAAAATGATGCCAATATTTTGCGAATGTATTTGGCAATGAAAAATGAAAATATTTATTAAATAATAATGCAACTGCTATGATTAAGACATTTTTATTTATTAACATATTTTTTATGTATAAGAGTGTATTTTAATGATATTTGGGAAACAGCCTTGTAGTTATTCGCTAGATTACATAACAAAAACACACTCTTGATATTCTTTTATTCTTATTTACCTAAGACAAAATCAAATTAAGGCAGGTAATTTCTTAAAATTTCTAAACTATATTATAACACAACTGTATGATCAAATACCATTGAACTGCTTTAACACAAAACAATGGAATAAGATATAACCCAACCTTTTTAATTATACAAATCAACTTTAAATGAGATCTTTTGTAAAAACACTTAACNCATTTTTAATTATACAAATCAAGTTTAAATGAGATCTTTTGTAAAAACACTTAAAAATGTGCATTTATGCAACCTAAAGTGTATCTTATTCAAATAGGTGAGATCTTTTAATGAACTAGTAATCATGTTTAATTGTATATCAAATCGACTTCTTATGAATAAAGTTAAAAATATATTGTGAAGAAAAACAAACAATATAATAATCTTCTTTTCAATTAAAACAAATATGTTCTTAACATTTTGTTAATTTTAACTTTGGTACTAATACTAACTCACTAATTATGTAATTTTTAAGATATCCATTAAACATTACTTCTTGAAATCGAAAAATAAAACTATGAAAAATTGTTTATATCTAAGCACAATTAAGTGAAACACTTAGTAATTAAATAAGAGTAGAGGAATATTAAACTTCAGAAATAGAAGTTTTGATGCCTTTTCTCCTTGCAGCCTATTTCGGTGGGGTGTGTAAAGAAGACCAGCCCCACTAAAGACCCTTTCGCTAGGCACACTAGTGGGTGGTGTTACTAAATATTGCCTGGCTATGGGAGAAATAATACCATACTTCTTATTATTTACCGCCCACCATGTAAGTGGATCTACATCATTTTCCACACGTTTATCTAATAAATAAATATTCATTGATGGTTTTTTTTATCAAAACTTCTGTAGGGTTCGTACATTCATTTTCTTCTTCTTCACAGCAATTTCATGGTGTCTCTTAAAGATATAGATTTCTCTGTCAGACTGGCACTGGAACCAGATGTTTCAATCCGATGAGTAGTCATTCTGGCACGCTTAGGATTTGAACAAGACGATAGGCTTGATTCATCGTTTCCAATTGACTCTAATATATTTTTCACAACTTGATCCCTGGTTGAAGAATTTTTGAAAAATTCTAATTTGTATCTTGGGTCAATAAAAGTTGCCGTAGCAAACAATACGTCATTTTCCAAATGGGAAAATCTGCGACATAGTTCTCGTTTAAGAACTAAAATCGTATTCCCAACGCATTCGTCGGTCACATCAAATTCACCAATTATTTTTTCCAAAGTGGACAATAATGGAATTACTGAGGATACAGAAATATTGGCTGCACTTAGTTCTTTTGTAATTTCCTCAAAATATCTGAGTAAAGTTATTATTTTTTCCACAATAATCCACTCTTCGGAAGTTAGTTGTGAAATCTTGTTATTCTGGGAAGCATAAAGACACAACGAATCTTTGTTTTTCAAAATACGCTCTAACATATACAAGCTGCTATTCCATCTTGTAGCACACTTTTGTATGATTTTCAGCTTTGGCTGATCGATTCTTTCTTGTAGAGCAGCCAGTTCATCTTGAGCTACATTTAAGTGATGAAAATGTGTTGCCATCTTTTTACATTTTGCAATCACTGTTATAACGGAATCTTGTGCCTTAAGCCCTTCCTTGACAACCAGCTGAATTTGGTGTGACGAACAATCAATGTCTCTAATTAATAACAAGGAAATACCTTCTTTCATGTTTGTGCCACCATCTCTAACAATGCATTGCACTTTTTCTTTAGGTATTTCCCAATGCGACAACATGGTTTCAAGTTTTATAGCTATATTTTCACCAGTATGTCTGCCATCGTTAAATACCTTTGCGTTTAACACAATCATTTTTCTCTCAAAGTTTTTTGTTATACCATGACATGTAAGACTCAGCAAAGATATTCCTGAACAAGAATCAGACCAAATATCAGTGGTAAACGCCAATTTTTCAAATGACTTAATTAATCCCAAAATTTTATCTTTGACTTTGCCGTAGAAATTCTCACATATAAAAGAAGAAAAATGTTGTCGGCTTTTTATATTATACGACGAACAAAGATGGTTCAATAGTCTGACAAATCCAACACTTTCGACAAAACTAAAGGGTAAGTCCTCTAAAGCAATCATTTCACTTATGAAATTATCAATTTCCAAAGACTTGGCATTGTTGTTATCCCACTTTTTTGTTTTTTCGACGCAATCAGTCAAATACATCTGTTTCAGGTCGGTTTTCGTACATTGTCGCGAAGTGGAGGCCACAACACTTGTTGTAGAAGCATTTCGCTTTTCATTTTCCCTATTCTTTAAAGCATTATACTCGTTTTTATGCAAAGCTTCCAGGTGATTTCTCATAGCACTTGTTGTTCTTCCTTTGCGCTAGTATTGTTTATTACATATTTTGCATTTCAAATTTTCAGCATCACATATTGTAAAATAAGTCCAAACTTCGCTAACACACGACCGCATCATTTTGAAATATCACTTATCACTGTACAATTACAACAATAGAGTATTTACAAGTTAAAAACAAAACTTAAGTATGTTGACTCGACGCTGCCCCCACCTGCACTATACAGGGTGGTGGATAGCAGGGTACATAGTAATTTGTTACGGTGCTGGCTAACTGCACCTTGGGCTGCTGTAAGATGGGTGACACAAAGACATAACTGGGTTCGGTTTATTCACGCTTTACTTTTATTGTCCAAAGTTACAGTGATCTGTACATATATGAGACCTAGCCCCTTTTATATCTTCTCGGACGGTGGAATCTAGCTATCCCTCGATGCTGGTGGCTGGCGTTGTCGTGCTGTCTCGGTGTCTCTCCCGGGAAGTCCTGGGCTCGATCCCTGGACGTGCAGTTCTCTCCTCGTCGCTCGTCGTTCCTCGTATCTGACTCTCTCGTGACTCCGGCATAACTCCCGACTCCGTCGTAACTCCGTCGTAACTGTCTTGTCGCTGCTGCTCCGTCGTAAACGTCTCGTAACTCTCGCGTAACTGACCTCAACTGTCCTTCACTCTCGCGTAACTCTCTTAACTGTCGCGTAACTGACTTAACTGTCCTCCGTGGCTCCTGTATATATACGTTTCTGTTTTATTTCCATAGAACTCGGGACTTACCCTCTCGTGTTTGCGGTGGGATAGGGGTAGGCGGGATGCACTGTTTTTCCCCGATTTGTAATTTCTTGTGGCGAGGGGCGATAATATGCCCGGGACTCCCCGCGTTCGCAGCGTCACGTCGTGACTCAGGCAACATGACAGGTGCAGTTGGTTCGAACTCGGGGATTCCTCTGGTCGTTAGGCCATCGGTTTACGGCGTGGGTAAGAATAGCGTCGCCACTACTGGTAGGTATGAGCGGTACGCGTCAAGGTAACCTCAAACTAAATCTTTACGAAAACATTATTAGCAGCTAACTTCATTCAGTAAGCCAGCAATCACGATTTGTTTACTTCGTTCAGAGTCGGGGCATATGGGCTACTCTCGGTTTTAACATGGCCGCCCGGCCGGCCAGTTCTACACGCGCTGTAAAATTCGAGTTCGTAGGCGCACGCTTTTGGCGCCATATTTGAAAAACCAACATTCGCATTCGCATTCACATTCGCGAATGTCGGAGGTGAATATTCGCATTCGCATTCGTGAATGTGGAAAAATCGACATTCGTTGCATCACTAGTACCAAGTAAACCATTAATAATTTTCAACCTCCTTTTAAAAATTGAAGACCTGTGTACCAACCTTTTAGAAGCAGCATTTGCTTTCAAAAGACATTTTTAATTAACAAAAGAGAAAATAAATAAATATATAGTACTATGGAAATTTGCCAGCAGAAACAAGCTGAAATGCCTCCACTATAACTCATTTTCTTAATGTAAATGTACCAGATGAATTTGCGTACCATAAGTAGCTTCCATTTAAATATGAGTAGGGGTTGCCAACTAGTGACAAGTATTTTATCTCAGTCAGTCACTGCTGTTCACTTCAGAAGTTACCTAGTCAACCAGCAGAGTGTTTATACCTTCAGCCAAGAATCCACCAGTTCACAGCACAGCAGTGAATTTTGCCATCTCCTTAAGACTAAGCTGATTTGTAACTTCAATATTTTATTTTTCACAAGTTTCACAAACAGGCTGTGAAATAATCTTTGCAAACGATATACCACTTCAATATTTATATTTACTTACCTTTGGGATGATTGCAAGAAACCAGCCCCTCAGCCATATATTGTAACACAGCTCCATTCCCAAGGGTGGGTAATGGATCTTTCTGATCTCAACTATTAATCCAAGGCTATTTTTCGATCATGTGTGACCTCAACTTTCGAACCCTTTTGCTTTATACCGGGCATATGGGTCGAGCATGAGGGAAGCTCCTACCATGAGGGAGAGACACACAGTCCCAGACATCGTGAAGAGAGTCCAGCCTACTTCTGAAAAGATGTCCGTCCTGATTGCAAGAAACCAGCCCCTCAGCCATATATTGTAACACAGCTCCATTCCCAAGGGTGGGTAATGGATCTTTCTGATCTCAACTATTAATCCAAGGCTATTTTTCGATCATGTGTGACCTCAACTTTCGAACCCTTTTGCTTTATACCGGGCATATGGGTCGAGCATGAGGGAAGCTCCTACCATGAGGGAGAGACACACAGTCCCAGACATCGTGAAGAGAGTCCAGCCTACTTCTGAAAAGATGTCCGTCCTTCGCACCTGTGACTCCAGCTAACAAATGCCCTCGATGCGCCAAGGGCGATATAGTTTACTCAATCTAGCCCCGCCACAGCACCCATGGAGAATGTTTAGCCAAGCTGTACACACCATAGGCGCTTACCGCGACGGGGCCTCAGCGATTACCCATAAGAAGAATGTTAAATTATCAAAGGAAGGACTTCCGCTCAAAACTGATAAGGACTTCCGGGGAACTTCCGGGAGCAGTGCTGCACGTTGTAACTTGCAACTGACGTTCAAGGTCAAACATTCAATGCCAGACAAACATGCAGGCCATCCGCTGCCGCCACCACAGTTGCCTGTTAGTTGGCATCCTGCATCATGCCCAGGTGCTCATCACACCTCTGGCTGCTGGTCGCAGAGGGAAATCGCAGCCCAGTCTGCTGCTTTCTGCTATTTTCGCACCTCTCTCTCTACTCTCCCCATTGCCCCCTGCACTGGCACTGTGCTACGGGTATAAATGGGACCCACAGCCCCAGGTTCGGGGCTGACTCATACTGCTCTTGTGCAAAACGTCACTCTGCCCAGATGCACTCCGATGCCAGAACTTAAGAACTTGCACCATTTCCCTAAGCTTCGCTTAGCAGTTAACCACATTTGCATAGTGCCTTATTATCCTCCAGTACTAGAGTTTGAGTTCCGGCAGTCCAAGGGGTTATCCTTGCCCCTCGCACAGCCACGTCCACCGAAACAGTCACCCAACTCTTGATGGCAACCTAGGTATGGCCTTTCAAGCCATAGTCATGGTACAGGCTGGATATGTATTGGGTTCTTAAAGTGATGGAGGACTTCATGAAATANAGGCTGGATATGTATTGGGTTCTTAAAGTGATGGAGGACTTCATGAAATAAAATAGTTAATTATAATTTCCTAATTTATTTACAATAACTACAAAGAAAATATAGTTAACCTATTATCTCACAATAAATTGCACGAGCTATTTACAATTAATAAATACAATTTAAAATCACCTCAAAGAAATTNTTACTTCGTTCAGAGTCAGGGCATATGGGCTACTCTCGGTTTTAACATGGCCGCCCAGCCGGCCAGTTCTAAACGCGCTGTAAAATTGGAGTTCGTAGGCGCACGCTTTTGGCACCATATTTGAAAAACCAACATTCGCATTCGCGAATGTCGGAGGTGAATATTCGCATTCGCATTCGCGAATGTGGAAAAATCGACATTCGTTGCATCACTAGTACCAAGTAAACAATAATAATTTTCAACCTCCTTTTAAAAATTGAAGACCTGTGTACCAACCTTTTAGAAGCAGCATTTGCTTTCAAAAGACATTTTTAATTAACAAACGAGAAAATAAATAAATATATAGTACTATGGAAATTTGCCAGCAGAAACAAGCTGAAATGCCTCCACTATAACTTATTTTCTTAATGTAAATGTACCAGATGAATTTGCGTACCATAAGTAGCTTCCATTTAAATATGAGATGGGGTTGCCAACTAGTGACAAGTATTTTATCTCAGTCAGTCACTGCTGTTCACTTCAGAAGTTACCTAGTCAACCAGCAGAGTGTTTACACCTTCAGCCAAGAATCCACCAGTTCACAGCACAGCAGTGAATTTTGCCATCTCCTTAAGACTAAGCTGATTTATTTGTAACTTCAATATTTTATTTTTCACAAACTTCACAAACAGGCTGTGAAATGATCTTTGCAAACGATATACCACTTCAATACTTATATTTACTTACCTTTGGGATGATTGTAAGAAACCAGCCCCTCAGCCATATATTGTACCACAGCTCCATTCCCCAGGGTAGGGAATGGATCCTTCTGATCCCTAATATTAATCCAAGGCTATTTTTCGGTCATGTGTGACCTCAACTTTCGAACCCTTTTGCTTTATACCAAGCATATGGGTCGAGCATGAGGGAGACACACACAGTCCCAGACATCATTAAGAGAGTCCAGCCTACTTCTGAAAAGATGTCCGTCCTTCGCACCTGTGACTCCAGCTAACAAATGCCCTCGATGCGCCAAGGGTGATGTAGTTTACTCAATCTAGCGCTGCCACAGCACCCATGGAGAATGTTTAGCCAAGCTGTACACACCATAGGCGCTTGCCGCGACGGGGCCTCAGCGATTACCCATAAGAAGAATGTTAAATTATCAAAGGAAGGACTTCCGCTCAAATCTGATAAGGACTTCCGGGGAACTTCCGGGAGCAGTGCTGCACGTTGTAACTTGCAACTGATGTTCAAGGTCAAACATTTAATGCCAGACAAACATGCAGGCCAGCCGCTGCCGCCACCACAGTTGCCTGCTAGTTGGCATCCTGCATCATGCCCAGGTGCTCATCACACCTCTGGCTGCTGGTCGCAGAGGGAAATCGCAGCCCAGTCTGCTGCTTTCTGCTATTTTCGCACCTCTCTCTCTACTCTCCCAATTGCCCCCTGCACTGGCACTGTGCTACGGGTATAAATGGGACCCACAGCCCCAGGTTCGGGGCTGACTCGTACTGCTCTTGTGCAAAACGTCACTCTGCCCAGATGCACTCCGATGCCAGAACTTAAGAACTTGCACCATTTCCCTAAGCTTCGCTTAGCAGTTAACCACATTTGCATAGTGCGTTATTATCCTCCAGTACTCGAGTTTGAGTTCCGGCAGTCCAAGGGGTTATCCTTGCCCCTCACACAGCCACGTCCACCGAAACAGTCACCCAACTCTTGATGGCAACCTAGGTATGGCCTTTCAAGCCATAGTCATGGTACATGCTGGATATGTATTGGGTTCTTAAAGGGATGGAGGACTTCATGAAATAAAATAGTTAATTATAATTTCCTCATTTATTTACAATAACTACAAAGAAAATATAGTTGACCTATTATCTCACAATAAATTGCACGAGCTATTTACAATTAATAAATACAATTTAAAATCACCTCAAAGAAATTNAACCTATTATCTCACAATAAATTGCACGAGCTATTTACAATTAATAAATACAATTTAAAATCACCTCAAAGAAATTAATGTAATTAAATAACTAAAACCAGTCCCAATAAACTCTGTATTAAACCCTATTGAATTATTATATTAATTATATGTCCATATTTAACAGTTCAAATATTGACAATAAAGTCCGTATCACATGTTCACACGGTCCCACCTTAGTTCATTCCAGATTTCACCATTCCGAAATGTTCTAGAGATCTCCAAGCACCCTCATGACGAGTAACCTTCANCCTTAGTTCATTCCAGATTTCACCATTCCGAAATGTTCTAGAGATCTCCAAGCACCCTCATGACGAGTAACCTTCACTCGCCGGGTGCCCTGCCCTCACATCCGTCCACACCGCTGAAACACTCATATGCCGTCATCTCGTATCCTCCATAGTCGTCCATCTTCTCCACTGATGTCACTGCACCACACTTCACCTGATTACCGAACTTCAGCCAGATGGCTTCTACAAAGACCCACTTCTANTCTCCACTGATGTCACTGCACCACACTTCGCCTGATTACCGAACTTCAGCCAGATGGCTTCCACAAAGACCCACTTCTATCCAGCTGTGGGTGGTATATAAAGTGTCATCTGCCACAGCCAAGAAATTTCTCCAAATGCCGGACACAAAAGAATATTCTTGCTCATTGAGATGGGTCACCCCCTTCAGTGCCGAACCGCACATAACCGTATGTTTTATAGCTCATTCAAAAAACAAACAAGTTGGCTTGCTCTTTTTGCTCACAGTCTACTTTGCTTCACAATCTGCTTTACTTCTTCCAGAAACCCCTATTAGTGTGGTTTTGTGTAATGAATAATAAAAGAAANAGTCTACTTTGCTTCACAATCTGCTTTACTTCTTCCAGAAACCCCTATTAGTGTGGTTTTGTGTAATGAATAATAAAGAAAATTTAGTTNTACTTTGCTTCACAATCTGCTTTACTTCTTCCAGAAACCCCTATTAGTGTGGTTTTGTGTAATGAATAATAAAAGAAATTTAGTTTTGTTGTGTCCTTGGTAAGCTTGCAATAGTGTATATGCATGCATGAACTGGTGTAGAAGTACATGAATGAAATTTTTCCTCTTTGCGCTTAATGATTGTGATGGTGAAAAAACTGATTACTTACACGACAGCTTAACAATTTATTGTGCCACGAATAACTTAACAGGAATACTGCACACTCAATAAGAAATATTAAAATCAAAAAACAGGTAATTTGAATATTTTACCTTTAGCATTCCTTGAGTGCCTGTGCAACCTAGAGAAGCAGAACATATGTGACACAAAAATACGTTTAAAATNTTACCTTTAGCATTCCTTGAGTGCCTGTGCAACCTAGAGAAGCAGAACATATGTGACACAAAAATACGTTTAAAATATATATATGTCAAATCATTCTGGGTAAAACATTTCATTAATGTAACTGCATAGGAAACACTGAGGATCAAACACACAACATTGCACAAACGAGACAATATATTGTGATGCCTGAAAGCATCACATGTAAATTTTAATTTTTATGGAGTTGCTTTTCGCGAGTCAAAGCAAGGGAGTGGATTTTGGCCAGCTGAGTTGTTCTGACATGTATCGTTGATGGCTGTGGGATTTTTCAGTATATGTGGAGACAAGATGTTCGCTGATTTGAAGAGTGGAAGTAAACTTCACAAGCGACATTTGTAGCATCATTCATAACTTTATCTAAATATTTTTACTGAATGTGAAAGTTAAAGACGCTACGTATTTTAATCACATTGTGGAGGGGTTTGACAAGGACTACAAACATGATAGTATAGCCTACTATAACATTCGTAGTGGCTGCTAAAATTGGCACATGCACTTCGTAGCTCAGAGCTACAAAAATACTATGATTAGTGAACAGCTAATTCTTTACATGTTTGGCTGCTCATTTTGGGTTAAACTAAAGCTTATGTCAAATTATTGACAGTGAATTAAGAGTGCCAATGCACTGGATAGCTAACAACATGTTTGAAATATGTTCTATCAACGCCCCATCTACCAAGTTAGCCTTCGTTACACAGCTCAAACTGTAAGTAATTTTTTGAAATTTTGGTGGTGTTGGTGAACCTTTTGTCTATAAGTGATGCAAGAACTGACAACTTTATGACATGCAAATATGTCAGGAGTCTAAAAAAAAAATTAAAAATACGTTGAACCTGCAGTTAGACTTTTGTCATAATGAAGAGGCAGAGGATGAATCATTAACATTTTTTTGGACTAGTTGTATTGCATGTAGATTTGTGCTTTTTACTGGTGCATTTTACCCAGGCCCGGGTAGGTGTTTTGTAAATTGATTGTTGTTATACCTTGAAACAAGTATTATAAATATTATNTATTGCATGTAGATTTGTGCTTTTTACTGGTGCATTTTACCCAGGCCCGGGTAGGTGTTTTGTAAATTGATTGTTGTTATACCTTGAAACAAGTATTATAAATATTATATTCTCATGTTAGTCTTATTAATTGGAATTTTAACGTGTATTAAGGGGACTTGTCGCGAGTTACATGTGAGACTCTATACCCCTTTTGGCTGAAGGGGTTTATTTTAGTTGTTTTAATGGTACATAACTTTATCAAAATAAAATTAACTGATAATGAAGAAACAATCTTGGATTTTATCTATGAAAGACTAGAGGTGCAGTCAACCATTTGCAAGTAACTTCCCTAGGAATTCCCCAGATACCAAGAATAAAATTAATAAAGTAATCCCCAATCCTACTACCCACTCAACATTACTAATTATCCAGTTAAAAGAGGTTACAATATAAATTTCAATTAAAATTGTATTCTTCTTATGCCATGTATTAGATATCTTCCGCCTGTTCCGGCACCCATTTCACTCAGGTTCTTCCCACTTCTCGTTTTCATCTTGGTCGGTATCCCATTGCTAAAGCTAGTAGTCTACATCCTGGCATTTTTCTTAGATGTTTACACCACTTCTTGTTGTGGTATTATTGCAGATGAAAATTTTGCGTGACCAATAAATAAATGTGAAATTGTGTTACCAAGTTGTAAAATATTTAGCTTAGAAAGATGCTGTGAAAAATGAAATATTAACTGTGCTGAAACTGGAAAATAAAATATATCAATGAAATTAACTCTTTAGATTGACTCTCGCAGACATACTAAAATCATAAATTATACGAGGTCTCATAGTAAAATGGCGATCTTGATGTTAAAATTGATGTAGAAGTTTGAATTAATTGAGTCTCTGCTAACGGACATGAAACTACAATCCAAGGACTACTGGGATGTCCTGGAAAATAAGTAAATAAAATAAAATTATGTTTCTGATAATTTAAANAACTACAATCCAAGGACTACTGGGATGTCCTGGAAAATAAGTAAATAAAATAAAATTATGTTTCTGATAATTTAAACTTCCATCAAAATGTAAAATTTAAAATTTCTAAAAAATTTTCCAAATCAACAGTTTAGTCAAAGCAAAATATAGTAGTGAAGCGACTTCCTTGGATCAAGCTTACATAATAGGCTGTCTCATCCCTAGATATGTTGGTATGCCTCGGAATAACACTAAAAATCACTGAGGCTAGCCCTTGTAAACCTCTTCTTTTGCGCTCATGCGCATTTACAACCTACAAGGATGCCTTTCAACATCCTTACCTAACTTTCTGATAAACAGTCTTATCAAAAATTTATCTGCAAACCCCTATAATATGGTGGACTGCATTGTCTGGTTGTAGCTAAAAGAGTGACGGCCTACACAATCCCTTATCATGAATGGAAATCTAAGATAAAATAGTTTCCTGTGCTAACATAGCAATAAACAGATACTTCCTTCACCTAATCTTAGCTACAGGCATAGCATATGCTTACAGAGCTGCTAAAATAAAAGAAACATACAGCAGTGAATATGTACAGCAAAATGAATGAAAAAAAAAAATTACTAAATTTTTTTAATTAATGATAGGTAAATTCTATTATATACCAGTTCTAAATAAAGTTGGCTGGGACTTCCAAAATATGAAATTCAAATCAAAATATTTACCAAATAATTATATAAACAAGCAACAGTAAATAAAAATAAATATATCTACTGTTACACGCTATATCTCATTTACAACCTAGTGTTCAGCGAACATTCTTTCAGAAGTGGGCATATACCACCCCCTTCCACTTCTCACCCTTCAGGCGCATTGTTGAGAGTGAACTCCGTCTTCATGGGTTGGTCAGAATGTATGGCGACGTCCGCCTTGCTGAGCAACACAGGAGTGGTGTAACACTGCTGTTGCAACTTTATGTAGAGTGCTTGGGTCTGCCAGTGACATTCTGCCAAGCCAACATACTTGTGGGGATACAACAGCAGAACCCTAGGGACATAATACACAAACTTGCTAAGGGGACTCAAGTTGTCGGCGACGCCCTGCCCTCTCCGCTAACCAATGAACAGGATTACGTACCACAGGGGTAACACACCGTGAGGGAGGCCACTGCCCTCTGGGGAGCTGCGCAGGCTCTTCCTCCAATTGTAGGATTCCCCTTATTTGTGATTTCAGGTTGTGTCCCCTCCTATCTATCACCCATTATATTCCACTTCTAATCTGTCACCCATCTGTGTGTCTCACATCTGGCTGGGCATGGAAAAGCAGCCAAACAGGCTTTGGCCTTGGTTGGGAACTTTGTGTATACTATGTTTAGAACTGACAAGGTGTATACTTGGAAGAGGGAAGCTGCAGCACACCAGAGGGGAACTGCAGCTGGAATTATAGGCCAGACTGTCAATCAGATTTCAGTAGAGCCCACTGATAACTTCTTCCGTTTACTGTGGCACATACCATAAAGTGTCTCCTCCCTTCTCACTATGTGCCTGAAAATCCAATGGCAAATATAAGCAGCATGACGTAGGGCTTGGGGACATCAGTTTGTCTTTTTTTTTTGTTACAACGCTGCACTGACATAAGGTTAGTTAGCGATGCCAAAACAAATGTCTTAGGTCTACAATTGTGTAGGCAATAGCAGTGAAGAGACCCTAAAAAGCAATATCAAGCAATTTAGTATTTTTAGTGCGTCGACTTCAAGACTTCCATCTTCAGAATGCGAACTAGGCTTGGAAATGCCGGGCCATGAATGCAGCTATCGTCGAACGTGAGAGATCTAAATTTTTCTTGATTGCCTTCCTATAAACTTGTAAATGAAAGTGTTCTACCTTTGTTAACTTTTTAGTGTCCTTGCTTAAAAACTACCCATGCCATTGGTGAGTTGTTTGTTGGCATTGTTGTGCATTGTCAAGCAAGTTCCCAAATAACTTTTATTTCCAGTCTCAACATATTAGCTGTAACGTTCAAAGTGTGATAAGAACCACAACTACAGTCTCGCAAATGTTAACCCAAATTCACTGTCTGTAATAAATTTTAAAAAAGAGTTAAGAGATTTTTCATTTTTTGCAAGGTTTTCTATTTTTATATAACTTACTAATTTTTTTAAGACAGATGTCGGACTATAAATACCTTGAAATTTGTTTAGCATTACAATGGCAAGTGGATTAGCTGACAGCAAGTTAATAAAATATACAGCAGTCATGTGACGCACCAGCTGATGGTGAAAGGAAACACAAACTTGAGCTATTTAGTATCAGTAATAGCAGAATAACTGCTTTGCATACGCATGCCTACCTGAACTGTAACATGACTGACGTAAATGTGGTTATCACATTAAGAACATTTAAAAGTAAGCCTATAAAATTTCACTGCAAAACTTTCTGGACATATTTAAAAATCAAAGAACTGATGAAAGTTTTGACGGTTTACCCAGTGGTTAAATGAGATTGCTCTTGCTTTAATTACGCTGAGCTACATTGTGTTTCATGATTTTCCCTCCTTAATTTCAATTAAGTTCTCAATGCATGAAAGGCGTCCAATAAAATAAAATGGTAAATGTAAATAATAGTGGCTTTCTGAAGAAAAAAAAAATCCGAAAAGTAGTATATTTTGACTCTACTAATTACACAGAACATGAATTTACTAGGGGCATTGACATATTATCCCTAAAAACCACAAAAAAGATAGTGGGGAGGGCTATGGAGATCAGGGAAATTGTGGGGTAAAATCACTAAAAATACAAAAACACCTCAATTTAACATTTGCCCACCCAATTTCATAATTTGTGCCCACCTGACCTAACTTAACCTAACCCCACNAAAACACCTCAATTTAACATTTGCCCACCCAATTTCATAATTTGTGCCCACCTGACCTAACTTAACCTAACCCCACAATCAGTGAATCACTATTTTACATTTTTAATCTAACCTAGGATTGTAGGGTTTTAATATAACGTAAAATTTTATTCCAATCTAGGATTTTAGGGTTTTAAAGTAACAGTAAAACATACCGGAAGTATATGAATTCACTCGCCTAGGTAGGCGGCGGGTACAATTCCACTGTCCTCGCCCAATTCAACTACAGTCGTGCATGACTTGCACCTTACCTCACTCAACAAAACGCCATGATCTACAAAAATGTCCAAGTAACACCCGCCACATAGATGACTGTCACGCACAGAAGCACTCATACTTGCACCTTCCATTCTTAAATCACAAGCCTTTGCACAGTCAGATTCGGACGTCACAACCCACGGGCGCAACAACTCGTACTGTCTCGCAACTAAACTGCAACTAACATACAGTAATGTCTACACATCCACAGCCAATAAGGTGATGGCCCATTTGCATTTGTTTATGTTACCACAGCAGTACAGGACTAAACATCATGGCGTCCGACGTAAACAAAGCGGCCAAACTCACCGTAATTTTTGACGTTCTGCTTATTTTATCATTACGCCATCCTAAATATGAAACAGGTATGGTGTGCATAAGTCATTTATATAACTTTTGTGGGTCTACTATGTCTCCTTCAAAAAGCAGTTATTCTTCACATTTACTGATTTAAGGTTTTACTCAAACATACATGCAAAGTGCATGTGTATCTATGTATGTTTCTNAAAACACCTCAATTTAACATTTGCCCACCCAATTTCATAATTTGTGCCCACCTGACCTAACTTAACCTAACCCCACGATCAGTGAATCACTATTTTACATTTTTAATCTAACCTAGGATTGTAGGGTTTTAATATAACCTAAAATTTTATTCCAATCTAGGATTATAGGGTTTTAAAGTAACAGTAAAACATACCGGAAGTATATGAATTCACTCGCCTAGGTAGGCGGCGGGTACAATTCCACTGTCCTCGCCCAATTCAACTACAGTCGTGCATGACTTGCACCTTACCTCACTCAACAAAACGCCATGATCTACAAAAATGTCCAAGTAACACCCGCCACATAGATGACTGTCACGCACAGAAGCAATCATACTTGCACCTTCCATTCTTAAATCACAAGCCTTTGCACAGTCAGATTCGGACGTCACAACCCACGGGCGCAACAACTCGTACTGTCTCGCAACTAAACTGCAACTAACATACAGTAATGTCTACACATCCACAGCCAATAAGGTGATGGCCCATTTGCATTTGTTTATGTTACCACAGCAGTACAGGACTAAACATCATGGCGTCCGACGTAAACAAAGCGGCCAAACTCACCGTAATTTTTGACGTTCTGCTTATTTTATCTTTACGCCATCCTAAATATGAAACAGGTATGGTGTGCATAAGTCATT
Organism: Clitarchus hookeri; assembly: GCA_002778355.1. Classification (NCBI taxonomy): domain Eukaryota; kingdom Metazoa; phylum Arthropoda; class Insecta; order Phasmatodea; family Phasmatidae; genus Clitarchus; species Clitarchus hookeri. The sequence goes on along the minus strand of NQII01004720.1, from coordinate 274,195 downwards.
TATATAACTTTTGTGGGTCTACTATGTCTCCTTCAAAAAGCAGCTATTCTTCACATTTACTGATTTAAGGTTTTACTCAAACATACATGCAAAGTGCATGTGTATCTATGTATGTTTCTNTTATTCTTCACATTTACTGATTTAAGGTTTTACTCAAACATACATGCAAAGTGCATGTGTATCTATGTATGTTTCTGTTCCGTTACAGTCCAGGGTCACTCATACCGCTTCTGGTAAAGTTTCTTTATTTGTACTTGCATTTGTTCTTCTTTGTTATGGGTCTATGTAATGTAAATAGTGCTTCAAAATAGTATTTACCTTGTTAAGAATTATTTCTCTGTTATCTGTTTGGCAATTATATAGAATAGTAAACTTCTCTGAAGGAAACATAGTAGACCCACCAAAGTAACATAAATGGGTTCTGCACAGCTTACCTTTTTAATATTGAGGAGGGCATAATGGTAAAATAAGTATAACGTACTAAATAAAATACGAGGAGTTCGGCCACTTTGTTTACGTCGGACGCCATGTTGAATAGCCATGAAATGCTGTCGGTGCAGACGTGAACTGCGTTTAGTTGCTGTTTAGATACAATACAGTGTGGTTCGTGAGTTGTGACGTCCGAATTTGACCATGTGAAGGCTTGTGATTTAAGAATGGAGGGTGCAAGTATAAGTGCTTCTGTACGTGACAGTCGCCTATGTGGCGGGTGTTACTTGGGACGTTTTAGTAGATCATGGTGTTTTGTCGAGTGAGGTGAGGTGCAAGTCATGCACAACGGCAGTTTAATTGGCCAAGGACAGTGGAATTGTACCCGTCGCCTACCTAGGTGAGTTAATTCATATACTTCCGGTATGTTTTACTGTTACTTTAAAACCCTAAAATCCTAGATTAGAATAAAATCGTGGTAATTATTAAGTTTAGTAACTTTTCTGTAAAAAAAAAAAAATCACGGAAAATGGTATATTTCCACTCTACTAATGATGCAGAACACAAAAATGAGGGCCATTAACGTACGACTAATTTCGTAATATGTGCCCACCTAACCTAACAGAACCTAACTCCAAGATGGATGAATCACTATTTTACATTATTATACTAACCTAGGTTTGTAGGGTTTTACACTAACCTAGGATTGTAGGGTTTTACACTAACCTAGGATTTTAGGGTTTTACACTAAACTACGAATGTAGGATTTTAAGAATTTAAAGGAACCGTAAAACACACCAAAAGAATATCAATTAAAACCACCTAGGTAGGTGACTGGTACAATTCCACTGTCAATGGCCAATTCAACCTTACCTCACTTGATCAAACACCATCTATATATATAAATATATATAAAAACCTTGTGTCCGTTTGTTTGGACGCATGTAACTTCCAAAAATAATCAAACCAATTTTCATTGTTTTTTTATAAACCTTCCTTTCGTTCCCACGAGTGTTTGTAGTGGAAAGAAAAAATAGACTATTACCTGCAAAGGTACTAAAATCTGCAAAAAGCTCATTTTTATCATGCTTTCGCATCAGGAAGCGCCTTAGTCAACAATGCAATGCCAACAATGCAATGTCAACAATGCAATGCCAACAATGCAATGTCAACAATGCAATGTAAACAATGCAACGTCAACAACGTAAAGTCACAACCTATCTATCTATATAAAAACGATATATTGATAGTTATCGATATAACAATATATTAATATATAGAGCATTGACGTACTTATAAGTATTGATATANAACGATATATTGATAGTTATTGATATAACAATATATTAATATATAGAGCATTGACGTACTTATAAGTATTGATATATTGATATAACGATATATCAACATTTATAAGTACGTCAATGCTCAATATATCAATACTAATATATATGTTGATACTCATCAACAAGGGAACACGTCACATACATATCTGTGGATGTAACATTACACGAAAATGAAGCAGTAAATTATCCGCCAGAACTTCTTAAGTCTCTTGATGTTCCAGGATTACCTCCACATATATTAAAATTGAAAATAGGAGTGCCAGTTATTTTACTTCGTAACATCAATCCACCAAAACTTTGCAGTGGCACATGCCTTGCAATAAAAAAAATGATGGGCAATACTATAGAAGCTACCATCTTGAAAGGTGCTTTCAAAGGAGAAGATGTGCTTCTTCCCAGAATTCCATTTATTCCATCAGAAATTCCCTTTCACTTTAAAAGAACAAAGTTTCCAGTCAGATTGGCATTTGCAATAACAATAAATAAAGCTCAAGGGCAGTCATTGTAAATGAATGTGCAGAATAGATTTAGAAACAGAATGTTTTTCGCATGGCCAATTGTATATGTTGTGTTCTAGAGTTGGAAAACCACACAACTTATTCATACGCGCGGAAGATGGTAAAACTAAAAACATTGTATACAAACCAGTACTTCAATAATAAAGATTTTGAAAATACATATACTTCTTTCAATTAATNCGCATCAGGAAGCGCCTTAGTCAACAATGCAATGCCAACAATGCAATGTCAACAATGCAATGCCAACAATGCAATGCCAACAATGCAATGTCAACAATGCAATGTAAACAATGCAACGTCAACAACGTAAAGTCACAACCTATCTATCTATATAAAAACGATATATTGATAGTTATCGATATAACAATATATTAATATATAGAGCATTGACGTACTTATAAGTATTGATATAACGATATATCAACATTTATAAGTACGTCAATGCTCAATATATCAATACTAATATATATGTTGATACTCATCAACAAGGGAACACGTCACATACATATCTGTGGATGTAACATTACACGAAAATGAAGCGGTAAATTATCCACCAGAACTTCTTAAGTCGCTTGATGTTCCAGGATTACCTCCACATATATTAAAATTGAAAATAGGAGTGCCAGTTATTTTACTTCGTAACATCAATCCACCAAAACTTTGCAGTGGCACATGCCTTGCAATAAAAAAAATGATGGGCAATACTATAGAAGCTACCATCTTGAAAGGTGCTTTCAAAGGAGAAGATGTGCTTCTTCCCAGAATTCCATTTATTCCATCAGAAATTCCCTTTCACTTTAAAAGAACAAAGTTTCCAGTCAGATTGGCATTTGCAATAACAATAAATAAAGCTCAAGGGCAGTCATTGTAAATGAATGTGCAGAATAGATTTAGAAACAGAATGTTTTTCGCACGGCCAATTGTATATGTTGTGTTCTAGAGTTGGAAAACCACACAACTTATTCATACGCGCGGAAGATGGTAAAACTAAAAACATTGTATACAAACCAGTAATTCAATAATAAAGATTTTGAAAATACATATACTTCTTTCAATTAATTTCACAGGAATGATTAGAACCAAAATCTTNATTCAATAATAAAGATTTTGAAAATACATATACTTCTTTCAATTAATTTCACAGGAATGATTAGAACCAAAATCTTTTATGCCACAGCAACGCATGGCAGGGTTAGCTAGTGTTCCACTGAAACGCCACATACGCGAATAAACACCTGAAGCACTCGTTCATAGCCGAATATTATGCACTGAAGCACTCGTTAACAGGCTAATATAACGCACAGAAGCACTCGTTCTTGCTTTCTCCGTTTTAAATCCGCCGGATTAGAATGTCACGACCCACACCAGCAAAATCACAATGGCTACTATGCTGTTTCAAAAATTGTCCGTTAAACCACATGTGACGCGTCGCCGTGACATAAAAATATCTACAAGTCAATAAGGTGACGGCAGGAAACATGACGTAACCAAATATCATAACGACAGAGGTAAACAAAGTGCCGAACAACTCGTACTTTAGACTATTTTATTTAATACGTTCTACTTATTTTAACATTACGCCCTCCTGAATATTAACTATGTCAGCTGTGCATAACCCATTAATGCAACTTTTGTTGGTCTGAGACGTTTCCTTCAGAAAAGTCACTAAACTTAATAATTACCCCCTACAATCATAGATTAGATTAAAACCCTACAATCTTAGGCTAGATTAAAAATGTAAAATGGTGATTCATTCATCGTGGGGTTAGGTTAGGTGGGCACATATTACAAAATTGGGTGGACAAATGTTAAATTGAGGTGATTTTGTATTTTTGTGGGTGTATTTTTAGTGATTTTACCCCACAATTTCCCTGATCTTTATAGCCCTCCCCACTATTGTATTTGTGGTTCGTATTAGTAATATGTTAATGCCCCTAGTAAATTCATGTTCTGTGTAATTAATAGGGTGGCAATATACCACTTTCCGTGATTTTTTCTTTTATTTTCAGAAAACCCCCTATTCTATATAATTACTGGCTACTTACTTCACATAGATAATAATATTAACAACACTATACCATGTAGCGACCAATTGAGTTATGAGCTGGTGTGTGTGGTTTACGCAAGTGTAGTATTGCTGCAGACGTGTGATGTTCCTTCTGAATTTGACAGTGTGAAGGTTTGTGATTTATGAATGGAGGGTGCTAGTACAAAATATAATTTGCTGAATTGAAGTTGTCTTGGTCTTTACTGTTTGATTATTTTGTAGATCGTAGGGTGTTTTTGTGTGTGGTAAGGTGCACCTCATGCACGGCGGTAGCTGAATTGGCAGAGGAAAGCAATTCTNTCGTAGGGTGTTTTTGTGTGTGGTAAGGTGCACCTCATGCACGGCGGTAGCTGAATTGGCAGAGGAAAGCAATTCTTAATGTTGTGAACCGTGTGTTAGGACACATGCTGGTAAGAAATAAGAAAGGTGCTATGTAATTTTACGAAATATTTTTGGCAAGGCACATGGTTTTAAAAAATATAAATAAAAGTAATTTTTCTGTTGCGATTATTTGTAAATTGACATATAATTTCTGAGCTATTCCTAATCCTTAAACCATGTCTTAGAGCAGAATGTGTCATGTTAGTGTATTTACCATCGTGGAATGGTCATCCTTTTGTCGTGAAATAATAGTTGCTTGGTGTACCTATGCACGAGACAAGGAGTAAAATTGGAAGGGTGGACTCTTTCGTTGAGATAAACAAGGAAAAATTTGGGAACAGAAAATTTAATAATGGACGTTTCGTCCAAAGGCAGGGGATTTTTGGCGTGATTGAGACACACACTAATTGTAAATTTCTCATTTCTGTCGAGGATCATACTAGCAAAACATTCCTTTGCGTGATCAAGGAATTCATAGAGCTTAGAACGACAATTATACGTGACANGAGGATCATACTAGCAAAACATTCCTTTGCGTGATCAAGGAATTCATAGAGCTTAGAACGACAATTATACGTGACAGTTGGCATGCTTAAAATTGCCTTTCAGACAGTGAATATGAACTTCTTCACATGAATCTTAGCATGAATTTCGTTGATACTGATACAGGGGTGTGAACACCCTAAGTATAGAGCGTGTGTTGGGGGATCTGCAGCTTGACAACGCACCATATCGTCGGATACTTTGCGGAGTTCATGTTTCACTGCTGATACCCAGACAAACGCATGTGTATGCATCATTTCCTGCTCACCACAAAGGAGTTGTATCCACCACCTAGATAAGCGAGTAAAATGAAATATGAAACTTATTATGACTGTAATTGATTTATGTGAGTAATTCTTGTACATTTTCCAACAGGTGGTAATGCATCAGCATATAGCTAACCCGATCCAGTTTTAATCGTAGCCCCCTCACACTCAAAAATACTGTTCCAAGTGTAGCCAGACGTTACAGGCTGAGCCAAAGTCCTCAGTGCTAGCATGGGAGTTAATTGCCAAAACAGTTATTCAAGGCACACTGGCATATTTTTGTATAGTACATTCAGAGTTACTTCACACTTTTCTGAAGTACTGCTAAAGTTCAACTTCGATATTCCTCCGCCTCATGCAAACTAAGCTTATTAAGTCTATAAAATTACACCAATGAACATTGCACCGAATTTGTGTGCACTCAGTTGTAATAGTATTTTGCCATGGCGTTTATCATTTTTGTTTTAATAAATATGTGCACATTGTTCAGCGGTAGTATTTATTCATTTTTAAACAATGTAAAAATATACAAAATGAGATGTGCATAATATAAAAGCTGTATCAGTAATTTCCAACAGCTGAATATTTTTGATTTCGTAAGTTGCAAGACAGTACATTTCTTCGTATTGTAGAATGGTTAAAATTCATCCAGAGTCGTCGGCTTGTTCTGCCTGTGTTTCCGAGTCTGTTTTCTTACATATCCGTGCCTAAGTCCCATTCTATCCTGCACAAATTTCTCATTGATTTAATTCATATTTATTATAAATGAAATATTACAATATATAAATTAAACATAGGTAAAACTCCACATTAAAAAAAATTCTAGTTTTATATTAACAGATATATAAAATGGCTGTGATACATGGCGTATTTGGGAAATAACACATTATACATGGGGTAATTAAAGGTTTGACTCAAAAAGTGTGGAGAAACAGCTAGTACGAAGTTTGCAATTTAATGTAAAAGGAATTATAGTGGTTGTGTGCTGACAAGCGACAGTGTATTAACACACAGATCCCTTTTGATTCACCTGTTGTTAAGTTACATGAAGACAGGTTATGTATTCCTGCATTTAGCATGTTGAAGCAATATTACTGACACAAGCAGGAGATAATTTTTATCTATTTTACCCCACAATTTCGTAATAAATTAGAATATTTACATTTTCACTGTTTCCGGCCTTTACTTGCATTCATAATATTTAAATTCTTTATTTTGTTTTATTCCATAGTTTGCCTAATATTCATGTCCTCCCAACTATAAAATTTATAATTTCTATAAAATACAAAAATCCACCTATTTGGATATAAATCAGCAATTTCAACAGAGCACAAAAGTGAACCTGCCACTCATGCATTTCTTTTCAAATTTTTGACAATGTCAATAATCTAGATAATTACCATACCCAAATATAAACACACGTTGGGGATTAACTCAATAGTTACCGACTAGGCCTCATTCATGTCCATAGTAAATTGCAGGACAAGTGACATGTATATCAGCCCCTCCCCCTGGCCACTAATAAAAATCAGTATGTGCTAGGTACATGACTACAAATACTGCATTCAAACCATTTTCAAGAAATACCGACAGTCATTTTGACACAATACTTTTCAATTAAAATATTAAAAGTGATTGTATATCGCATGCCTTTTTATGACGACGCTGAAACCCCATACCGGCGTAAGTAATAAATATTTTTATCAATTAGCATACCGCAACGCCCAAGCAGATCGAATGCTCAAAGACAGTATCAAACAACAACAAAACCTACTATTTAATAACAGATTTTATAAACGAAACAACACAGTTCCTTAGATACTAATTAAAACAACAAAATAATATGGGGTTACTCCGGCTTTCATGGCCAATATCATACTTAACTTTTTAAGCAATAGTTCAAGCTAACAAAAAGTACAATAGTACGTACCAAATTGTTGTAAAATTAATCTCTCATCTTCATTTAATATAAAATTATATAGTTCGGCAAGATATTTTTTAGAATTTTCTTATACTTCTTTACAAATTGACAAAAGACGCTTAACCACATAAACAAAGACGTTGATCTTTGGAATCACATTACAAAAAAAATCCATAAATCGAAAAATATCAACACCTAACCTTTTTATCTTACAGACAAATAATATAAACGAAAACAAATTGACGAGTCTGCTAATTATAGAAATTATAACATACTTACAGATATTAATGTAAAACNAATCCATAAATCGAAAAATATCAACACCTAACCTTTTTATCTTACAGACAATTAATATAAACGAAAACAAATTGACGAGTCTGCTAATTATAGAAATTATAACATACTTACAGATATTAATGTAAAACGTAAACATATGTCTAAAATGTACCTCCAATATGGACGAATTCCGAATTTTAGAAAAATTTGAATGATCAACCAGTTGATACACCTGTGTACAACGGTTGAGAGATTATATGAACAAAAGGTTAAATTTCCGCTGTATTTTCGTCTGCTTCCAAATGCAAATAATACCATTTTACCCTTATTCTAACATTTTCATCACCCATCTGTAAAAATTCAGATTCCGAATTACATTTGTATATTTTGTGATGTTTGAAAATTACGGGATGATATTGTGATAACTTTTATTATTCAAAGAAAGCATTCCAAACTTCGTCGGTTAATGTTTTGGTGCATATCCACCAGATCTAATGGTAGATAAATCGGTTTAATCGGGACTCATTCGAAACGGTAGTTTTGGAATGTCTGGTGTATATCGTTGGATCTATGGCATTTCAACTGGCCGGCATTTTAACTCGCCTAATTGTCAACTCTCCGAAAACTTCCTTTACGCACGTTCTACAAAGACATGCATGCGGATACGGACCACGAATACTGATGAATAACACACTCCATTTCAATTTACAATGAGACGCATGCAAACAGGGATAACATATGGATACACATAAGAATGCTGAGCTTCGCCCAACTTTTCCATGTCCATGGATAAATGTATCCAATAGGAATCGATTATTTGGTTTATTGATTTATTCGTTTTCGTAGCCATTCTGGTGTACACACCATCAAGTGCTACAATTTACCATGGTGATTTTCATTTTTTTTAAATAAATAAGTGCACAAGGTTTGGCAACCAACAGTATTTACTTATTATTACACACTGTAAAAATATACCAAATTAGATGTATTATATCAAACCTATATCAGTAATTTGCAAAAGCTGAGTATTATTGATTTCGTAAGTTGCAAGACTGTACATTACTTCGTATTGTAGAAGGGATCAAATTCATCCCAAGTCGTCTGTTTGATCCGCTTGCGTTTCAAAGTACGTTTTTTTTTTTACGTATTTGCGAATTGTAGAATGGGACTTAGGCACGGATATGTAAGAAAGTGGTCTCGGAAACACAGGCAGAAAAAGCCGACGACTCTGGGTGAATTTTAACCATTCTACAATACGAAGAAATGTATAGTCTTGCAACTTACGAAATCAAGAATATTCAGCTGTTGCAAATTGCTGATACAGATTTTATGATATGCACATCTCATTTTGTATATTTTTACATTGTTTAAAAATGCATAAATACTACCGCCGAACAATGTGCACATATTAATTAAAACAAAAATGATAACCACCATGGCAAATCAAAGCAATTGTTGCAGTGCATATACCACAACGGCCACGAAAACGAATATGAACAAAACGAAAATTCGATTCCTATTGGTTATATGGGTTCACTGACACATAAGAGCTGGCAGATGCCAGCTTTCTTACCTGTATCATTACCTTATCCGCATCCATATGTGTGTAATTGTAGATTGAAACAGAGTGCGTTATGTGTCCACTTCCGTGTTCCGTATCCATGTGAGTATCATTGTAGAATGTTCCTTAACAGACACATCAGGTGGCTGACGCGACAACTCGCCATCATAGAACAGCAGTGAATGCCACAATAAACTTTACGCAAAACCCCGCCTACAAAAGGTAACTAAAAAATTATTGCTGGCCAATAGAGCCTGAACGGCTTCTATTGGCCAGCAATGATTTAGCTGGCTGTTTTTATTTCGGAATTCTTTTCATNGGCCAATAGAGCCTGAACGGCTTCTATTGGCCAGCAATGATTTAGCTGGCTGTTTTTATTTCGGAATTCTTTTCATATATTTTTGGCTGCATCCTTGCATGTCCATTGTTTTTATTTAAATATTGTATAAGCCGAAGCAAGGTTAGAAACGATGGATTTGAAGTGTAAATTTTTTGTGTTATATTGTGAGTGTTAAAATCACTTNATTGTATAAGCCGAAGCAAGGTTAGAAACGATGGATTTGAAGTGTAAATTTTTTGTGTTATATTGTGAGTGTTAAAATCACTTTTTTACTAAATAAATACTTTTAAATTTGACTCTACAATTCGTATTTGGCTATTTAAATTTGTAAACCTGTTGGCTGGGTTGCACTGTGTTAAGGGAAGTTTTGAGGTGCAGCGAAAAACATTGTTAGGTGGTTTGCAGATTTGGATACCCAACTTGTCGCCAGACACAATCGGCAGGCGGTGACAATTGTTGCTGCTGGTGACGATCTCAGGGGATGGCGGCCCATTGGGCCGGACGTACACAGTGACTCGGTGAAATGTTGGAAGAGCCACTCGCTCCTGATACTTACATGGAAAAAAATGTGGACCTATTCAGACTGACCCACATGCCTTAAACTGTAAAAGCTCTGAGTTGAGCATACTGGCTGTTAAGTAACTTACATGAAACTGGGTGAAGGTGGATTATAGGGGACCCATACCCCGAAACGGCCAAAGGCAGTGCTTGAAAGAAAAGACACGAAGTCTGGAATCTTGCATTTTATTTCTCTTGCCTGGAAACACCTATATTACTTTAGGTGAACACTGCGGTCCGCCAGATAGGCAAAATGGTGAAAAACACATATTTTGCTTAAGAGTGAATTATTTGTGCATTAAGCTTCCCCAGGCGATGGTATTTCCTGGGAAGAAGGAGGGGTATCTCCGGGTGCAGAAATAACAGGTTCAGGTATGTTATATTAGACTATTGCAGCTAAAGGTGATTGGCACTAATACGTAAAGGGACCCGGAGCGCGATGCGGCGCATGCCGACCCCTTGAGATGCTCGACGACGACTGACTGGTGAGATTGCAAGGCGCGGACTATGACAGCACACGGCTCGCCCTGCAAAAACAAATACCAAATAAGTATTAATCATAGTATAAGCAAATGTGTAGACACGAGGATAGATAAAAAGTACCGATGAATAGGTTGAGATCGGCGAGGTTAACTAGGACTGGTTGGATGTTATATTGCCCGGTGCCATAACTCAGTGGTGAGCTAATGATGAAGGTCGTCCGGTCGACGGCCCATGGGGAACCTGGTAATCCTCCGTCACTTTATTGAGGGGTGTTGCTTACTTACGGTTGCACTTTTTATATCTGATTGTGAAACTGTAGACCGTCTCGTACGCCTGAAATATGCTTACGAAATGTGGGTGGTGCTACAAAGGATGCCCTACATTTAATTAACACTGATTTAACTTGCTTGAGTGGTTTATTCACTGTCCTTGCAACAGGTGAATAATGCGTGAATGATGCATGATAATGGATGCAGCACTTGAGCTGTGTAAAACACGTGGTCTTATTTTGAGACGCGATTGCGTTAAACTCTCAGGTGAGGGTGTGGTTGGCTCTCCCCTCAGTACATCGAAGATAATACAAATGTTCTGGTGACTAATATATTACTAATACAGTTAAATTATTGCAGTCTATACACGAGGATTGAGGGGGCTCGCGGAGCGGGCGACCAACGCCGCAGCTCTTGTCCGTATGCTGAGACGAACTGGGCCGAATGGCGTCGGCTTTTGTCACAAGTGGCGAAAACCGAAGTCAAATGGCGAACGATGAAACATTAAATGAACACTCTGTGATGTGATTATAATGTTGAAAAATTGTATGAATTAAATTTAACACATTGGTGACATCCCCGTTTATTAACAAATGCCTGTTAATGTTTAAGTTGTTAAGTTGCTGGGGATGCCACTACACTAAATGCTATGTTATAATGCTGTAGACCTTTAAAGGCAATCCCCATTTTAGAAAACCATATTTACTCTTATATAAATTCATCTTAAATAAGTTATTACATTTTCTCATAAAAGTGTTCGCATCTCACTTTCGATGACGCATTTGAATTACACTGGCTACAACATTGGCAGGTGGCTGTCTCCTGAAGGGATGGACAACTCCACCTTGTTAAGGGGTGTTGAGTGCCATGCTTGATTGCCATTTATTAAATGTAAAACACCCCTGGCGCCAGCCATGAATGCGGTGACTGTGTTCAATATGTTTGTGAAAATGCTGTAAACCACTGGACGACACTTTGGGGCACCTATCTCTTCAGCTCTGGCCTACCAGCCAGTTAATTTCCCCCAGTAGTGCGTTGCGTCGTATTTAGCTGCGCGAGTTGCGAGGATGCAAAGACCAATTGCCACTGTACCCGATGTCTGTGGCTTTGTGTTAAACACCATTTCAGATCGCCTACCCACTTATTAATAAGAGTTAATTCTTGTAATACATGAGTAGGGCGGTCTCTTGAGTTGCATAATCCTTGTCAACAAGAAGGTGCACGTTCCGTTCTTGTCGACCCGCACTGTGCACTCTTAGCCTGATGTGGTTGGTGTGGTCCGGTGTAGCTGGTGTAGTTGTGAGTACAGCTGTCAGAGTGGGCACAAGGAACTCGTGGTTCACGTCATGGCATACAAAATACTGTTAAAATAATGGCTGTAACGAAACCATACACATTGATTAATGCTATTCAATTATAATTATTGTTTTTGCTCAATTATACTTGAAAAAAAATAATACTTTCCGATTCTACTGGAACATTCAATGTCTTCTTGTCATACTCTCTATAACTTCAATTTTTGTGGATATGGTGCAGCAAGGAAAGCAGGAATCAACTACTGGTGTAATAATCGTTGTATTCCAGAAAACGCTGATCACTACTCTTTATACACTACGGTCTGTGTCACTCTATGTACTTACTTTTTCTTCCTCCATGGAATTTCCTTTGAATGCTATTTCTTTTGTGGAAATTGTTTTCGGGTGTTTCGTAATTGTCGGTCGGTAAATTTGACGTTCGTTAGCAGGACGTGGTGGTCATAGGAAATTTGGGTGAGTCTGTGTATCAGTAGATGTAAGAGTTCTATTTAAGTCATTAATTTTTGATGTTATCAATAAGAGTATCTTATACTGTGTACCTAGATTTCATGCAGATTTAAAATTGTGTTCTTAAATGTTTTATTAATTATTTTTGTGCGTTAGACTGTTTTTGGATTATCCCGGTAAAGATCAATGTGCATATATTTTTAACAGCATGTGTTGTCCTGATATGTCCTAATCTTGTTATTGTGGTTATGACGAAGGCCCCTTATGCGTGTCTTCGTTGACCCCACTACCACGCCCACTTTTCTTGTATATCATAGTTGGTTTGAATATCGTTCCACTTATTCGTGTAGTTCTTGGTGAAGTTAGGTGATTATTCAGAGTACCGGCTTTTCTGTAAATAAAGGAAAAAATCACGGAGAGTGGTATATTTCCACTCTACTAATTACACAGAACACGTATTTACTAGGGGCATTAACGTTTTACCAATACAAACCACAAATACGATAGTGGGGAGGGCTATGAATATCAGAGAAATTTTGGGGGTAAAATCACCAAAAACATACCCACTGAAAATTTAGAAACCCCTCAATTTAACCTTTTTCGCCCTAATTTCGTAATATGTGCCCACTTAACCTAACTTAACCCAATGATGAGCGAATCACTATTTTACATTTTTAATCTAACCTAGGATTTTAGTCTAATCTAGGATTTTAGGGTTTTAAAGTAACAGTAAAACACCCCAGAGGTATATGAATTAACTCGCCTAGGTAGGCGGCGGGTACAACTCCACTCCTCGGCTAATTTAACTGTCGTGCACCTTATCTCTCTCAACAAAATACCATGATCGTCTAAAATGTTCAAGTAACATGCTTCACATAGCCGAATGTTATGCACAGAAACACTCGTACTAGCCCCCTCCATTCTACACTCACAATCCTAATCATTCACACGGTCGGGTTCGGTTGCCGCAAACCATGCGCACATAATATTTCACTCCCCGTGAACTGCATTGTATCCCATACAATGGCGTATTAAGCTATGTCTTCACGTCTGCAGCCGATAGGTAGCGTCCGACTTAAACAAAGCGGTCGAACAGCTCGTACTTTTATCTATTTTATTTAGTAAGTTCTACTTATTTTACCACTACGCCACCCTCAATATTAAAAAGGTAAGCTGTGCAGAACCCATTGATGTTACGTCTGTGGGTCTACGAAGTTTCCTTCAGAAAAGCAGCTACTCTGAATAATTGCAGTTTACGTAATGTTACGTGCTTGCTGCTTTGTCCTGCATGAGCGAGTGGAAGTGAAGGACAGAGCTGTAGCATGATAGCGGCGGCAAGATACAAGGAATGTTGCATCAAAAATGGGAACCCAGTTTTTGGGTGGGGAAAAAATAATCTGTGTAAATTCCATATATTTTCCTTTCCGGTGGGGAAATTCCCATGTCCCATCACTAACCTCAGCCAAAATTGGGGGTTTGGTGTCAGTCCTGCGGTCATAGTTGGGTTGCCCATCTTATGGATTTTGTGTACGTGAGGTAACATTGAAAAGCTACAATGTCTGTGGGAAAGTGCTATTTTTTTTATTGGGGGAGGAGAGAAGTTTCTGCATCAGTTTTGTGGTATTTTTTAATTTTTATTCGTTCATAATTTAAAAAAAAAAAAGAGTGTTTTGGGAACTTGTGACTTTTTTGCACAAAAATTGTAAACGTTGTGTGATGCTTCAAGAGAGGGATGACTCTTGATCAGTCTGTAGTTTTGTAGGTTGCAATGGGCGACACAGCTGCAGAGGGTGTTGCAAAGCTGCATATTGATGAGCACGAGGATGAAATCGACTCGAAGTACAAACCACCACCTGAAAAAACAATTGATGAAATATTGGAAGCCGATAAAGAGGACGAGAGTCTTAAAAAATATAAAGAGAAATTGCTTGGTGAAGCCAAAACTGGTAATATAATTGTTGGTAAGTGTTTAAGATTTCAAACTTCTCTTTAATTTCTTTGTCAACAGATATTAAAGTTAGGCTTAATGTGAATTTGTAAAAATGTGTGTGCTCTGTATTTAATTTAAGGTGTTGTGTTTCGCATGTCATTTTGCACCAAAGTATGGCCACGTATGTGTTGCCCCCTATTTGTCTTCTCCACTTAGATAGTGACTCAAGAGTTGCACCTTCTGGTACATAGACCTTGATGTTTCATTCATACTGCTGTAAAAAGATTTTTATTGACAGTTGAAGTTTTTAATAATTGCATTTTTATGTTAGGGTTTTACTACAATTTGTCAAAACTGGTTTGTTCATGACCATAGGATATTTGAGAACAGCTAATGCCATGAAATTCATAATGTTTTAAAGTCCTTAACATTTTTTACTCTTATTTAAAAGTAAGTCTGTCTATCAACTTCAAATTTTAGAATTACTATTGAAGTAACATATTTTACATTAGAAATTCAATGTTTTTTCTCAAAAAAATTTCCAACTTAGTAACCACAGAATATTCCTTTCTGTATTTGGACTCTTCCTAAATTTAACTAGTGGGTTTTTTGCGTTTGTGTTTGTTTATATATATATATATATATATATATAAAGCATGTTATCTGGCAAGATTTTACAAGTTCCTTTACTCTGTGTTCAGGTTTTGTTGTCAAGCACTGCTGAGTGTTGCTAATTCAAAAAAATCCAATTCAAGAGTGCCAGATATAATAACAAGCATAAATGTAAAATCAATTGAATATTTTTTTTATTATAATACAGTGATGAAAAGCTAAAATGTATAGAAAATACTGGACATTTTTACTTTAAAAAACTAGTTGTTACTCCTACTCTGTCAGCAAGTTTTTTTTTGTGTAATGATTTAAATCTGTTGGTTAATGCATTATTCTGCCACTGCCTCGTGAACATAGCATCAGCTGATGTGACGACAGCCTGTTGCTCAATGTAACATAGGGAGAGATTCAAGGGCATCCACGTCTGCTGAATAAATGCCACCACGATTTCCTAAACTGTTATGTTTTCATAGTTTCAACCATCCACCTGCTGATTCAGAATTNCTGAATAAATGCCACCACGATTTCCTAAACTGTTATGTTTTCATAGTTTCAACCATCCACCTGCTGATTCAGAATTCCACAGACTATTTTGTCCCTCTTTCACCTTTGAGTGTTTTAAGTTTACCTTGAAAAATTACATGTAGCATACTTTAGTTTGCTAAACACACCATTTACACTCGCATNCTGAATAAATGCCACCACGATTTCCTAAACTGTTATGTTTTCATAGTTTCAACCATCCACCTGCTGATTCAGAATTGCACAGACTATTTTGTCCCTCTTTCACCTTCNTAATGCATTATTCTGCCACTGCCTCGTGAACATAGCATCAGCTGATGTGACGACAGCCTGTTGCTCAATGTAACATAGGGAGAGATTCAAGGGCATCCACGTCTGCTGAATAAATGCCACCACGATTTCCTAAACTGTTATGTTTTCATAGTTTCAACCATCCACCTGCTGATTCAGAATTCCACAGACTATTTTGTCCCTCTTTCACCTTCGAGTGTTTTAAGTTTACCTTGAAAAATTACATGTAGCATACTTTAGTTTGCTAAACACACCATTTACACTCGCATAAAGTTACTTAGTACTTAAGTAGTGCTTACAAGTGAACTGATATGATGGCAGTGGTCAGCTGAACTGAAAGACAAGCAGCGTGTATGTGCAATGATTCACCACTAGGGTTGTGGCACAATAAGGACCAGTTGTATCAACATAGTGTTTATTCTAGTGTCAGCTAACATACTGTTAGTTGAACCGTTAAGATCCGAACTGTGTTGGATCACCACATTTATTTCCTTGGGTAGATACCGCTGTGTTAAGACATTTGGTGGTTCTTTTATGCGTGTGTTGGTAATGAATGTACTGGAAATCCAGTATTTTATCCTGAAAACTGAGACGATTTTNCAGCTAACATACTGTTAGTTGAACCGTTAAGATCCGAACTGTGTTGGATCACCACATTTATTTCCTTGGGTAGATACAGCTGTGTTAAGACATTTGGTGGTTCTTTTATGCGTGTGTTGGTAATGAATGTACTGGAAATCCAGTATTTTATCCTGAAAACTGAGACGATTTTGGCAAGTGTGTTTATTTTTATTCCGTGATTTTACAAATTACGTACACTAATGGGGGCCGCTGTGACAGAGTGGTTGGTCTGCTCAGCTCCCACCGATCAGTGTGCAATTCCTGGCCGGGTCACTCCCAGATTTTTGCATGTGGGAATCGTGCTGGATGATGCCTCTTGTTGGTGGGTTTTCTCTGGGATCTCCCATTTCCCACGCCCTTTCATTCTGGCAATATCATACGTTTATCTTTATCTTTTAAGGATGACCCACAGTAACCATTTTTGTTTTTCAAAGTATCGCTGTAAAAACTAAATTGTTACCGGGAGAAGCCGGGCTGGTTCATTAGTTGCAGTACATTATGATTAATTTCCTTTTGCCAAAGGCAACATTTTTGACTTAAAACATTTTTTTTTTTCCTCCATCATTGCTTGTCTTGGTTTTAAAGAATTGATTAAACATATGTGATACCCATTTTCCTGTATTTTCCAGTTGTGTTGTAGTATATTTTTGCATTTTGAAAACCTAGATCTACTGTGTTGCAAGATAATGAAATATAAAAAAAAATTTTGTTTACCCTGCAACTGATTGTCTGATTATTTTTTTTTTGTGATAAATNAGTTGTGTTGTAGTATATTTTTGCATTTTGAAAACCTAGATCTACTGTGTTGCAAGATAATGAAATATAAAAAAAAAATTTGTTTACCCTGCAACTGATTGTCTGATTTTTTTTTTTTGTGATAACAAACATATACTAAGCACATCACTCTTTTGTACCATATCTACAGTACTGCATACTCTTTTTTTCATGCACATGTATGTGTGTGTTACACATGCATACACACACACATACATACATTAACACCTTTTTTGAGATGTAAATGTGCATTATTCGCTTTATACATCAAATGTTATAATAGGAGGTAATAGGAAAATAGAATTTAGAATTTAAATTGGACTACAGAACACCTGCAGAATTTTATAGTTTTGTTGTTGTACAGAGATTTTTAAAATGAATTGTAATGTTGCAAGTGGCAATTGTCCAATATCTTTCAACAGGTAGTATTATCTCGTATAATGTATTTCTGGTCTTTTGTATTAATTTTTTGGAAATATAAATTTACAAAGTGAGTCAGTAGTAGCATGACTTTGCTTTGTAATTTACAGTTAAAGAAACTTTTTTTGTATAATTGACTTGTAGAAAGAGCTGATAATATACATGTTAAAAATTTCTGTTTTAACATTTTTCAGTTTCCCCAATTTAAAATATTATATTTTCAGAAAACTTTTACATCCTTAATTCATATATAATAATTCCTTAAGGCTTTTCTTTAAACCTATTTCGAGAAAATGTTTAGTTTCATTGGGTTTTTTTTCATAAGTGTTTTGTTAAATCAGCATTTATAAACTGTACCTTATTGTTTTATGGGGGCTGTTTCTTTATTAGTGGCAATACTGTTGTATGTACACCAGGAAATGAAACCAGTGTTTTTCGCATATACGCGTTCGGGTGGTACGCAACCTACCTCACAGTTCATGGACTCATCCAGTCAATGCTTAAGCGCATGCGTTGTGCTGCATTGAATAGCATAATCTATTATATTGTGATATGAACAGTTAGTATCCAAGATGTTCTCAAAACAGGAACCGCGCTTGCCCCCCAGTGGTACGGTACTCTGACTCGTGGCTAAGTGTATGTGACTAGCTGGGTAGCCAGGTGACTTCAGTAAGCTGGTGGGCAGCATGGAATTCTTGACTAGAACTGCGTAAGCTGATAGACGAAAGTGTCTGGGTAGAGTGACGCGAGAGCTGCGTGGAACCACCAGTGGTTGAAGTCGTTACGTGGCCGGGCAGATTAATGTTCTACTAAGCTGAGAGTGTCAGGCGCGAACCCAGTCGGTTCAAGTGTCAGCACAAGAGACAGATATAGTGCCCAAGATTGTTTCATACCCTGAAAGACCGCCTGCGCATTAGAAAAATTGCATCACGATGGGTTCCACACCATTTGGCAGAGGTATAGAAATGGCACTGATACGATGCTGTGCAAACCCACTTGGAGCATTATGAGCATGAAGAGGTATTCCTGCGCTGTACCATAACGATGGATGAGACAGACCCAATGTTAGGGCCCAAACTGAAATGCTAATTGAATGAATGGCATCATTAGGGGGGAGGGGTAACGAAAGTCGAAAGTGCGTCATGACCCCAGCAATGTGAAGGTGATTCTGGTGTGTGGCTGTGATAGCCTTATGTTAACACGTAGCATTCCCCAAGGACAGACAGTGAATGCACAGTTTTACTGTTTATTTTTGGAACATCACCTGCTGCCCAATGGGTAAGTAGAGAAGACTGGCACAGGAACGACGAACCTGGACATGTTGAAACACCATGCTTTTCCCTAGGTTGAACATCTGCAACCAAACCTCTGGTTTCCACAGGATGGTGCTCCACCCCACTGGTCGCTGGATGTACATTGCACACTGGATGTAGCATTCCCAGCACATTGGATAGGATGAGATGGGCCCATTAATTGGCCTCTATGTTCATTTGATATCATGCCGTTGGATTTTTTGTGGGGCTACGTGAAGGACAGGGTGTACGCTACTTAAGTATGGGACCTTCAAGAACCGGATAAAAATAGGGCATTTCAGTGTGGGCAACTGTATAACCAGCCTGTACTCTAAGGCCCGAAGGGCCAATCCTAGCATGCCAACCAGAGTGACTGCTAGTTTTGGAAGACTCAGAGGCATGAGGGGGGGGTACCTGCGGCAATACAGTATGACAGTGTCGTGAAGGTTTTTGTGAGGCATGCTGGGATTCTTTGTTGCCTTACAGAACTGTGGCATGCTGGGTCAAAGTCTTCGACTAATAACGCGACCAACGTGCCTCGGTCGGGTTTCCCTGGTGTCAGTGACGAGGGTATGCAGCTTGACGTGTTGCTGGGAACCGATACAACCCTCGAACTCTGGTCTGCAGCCTCTATATAAACCCAGAGCACTTAGCCAGCCCGGGGGCTGCAGTTCGCGGAGAGAGAAGGTGGCAGAGATGGACGATGCTAGCAGCTCGTTTCCCCTTGATGCTTCGATTGTGGAAGCCATTGCTAACATCTCTCCGGATGTGTGAGCTCCTGTGGTGACATGAAGGAAGTCTGTATTTAAGTTCCATCCAGGTTTGTTCCAACATGTCTGGAGAGGTGGGACCAGTGACTTCGACAATCCGAGCACGGTCGTCTCGAAGGCCCGGTACTTCAGTGGCATACACCCTGTTCTTTATGTAGCCCTACAAAAAATCCAACGACGTGACATCAGGTGAACGTGAAGGCCAATTAATGGGTCAATGAAAAACTGTCCGATGACCAGACCACACCAAACATTCACTTTGTCTGTCTCTCACGTGTTCCACGATAGAATGGGAATACTGTGACCCCCGAATTCGAACGTTGTGCATATTTACAGTTCCCGAGACATGAAATGTGGCCTCGACGGAGAACGTTGTTTATCAGGAAAGCAGGGTTCCGGTTGATTCGGTCAAGTATATCGCATGCAAATTTGTATAGTTGTAGCTTGTCCTCCGACTTTAGAGCATGCAGAATCTTCACCCACGTAAATAACACTGATTAGGTGGGGCGTTAAGCTTCCATGGTACTCGAACCCCCAATACCTTGGCAGTAATTCACATTATGAAGACACATGCATAGATGTGTTTGATAAAGTGCACACATGCGTACGCTGTGTTCAGATAATGCCGCAGATATTACCATTTTGTGCCGATTGCAAGCTGCACTACGAGGGAGCTCAGTTGTCAAGATGTCTGGTCCTATCAGTTCTGCCATCTCATTCAATTCGGATTTAATTCTGTAGTTAACTTGGTTTTTGTAGGAGAAAAGTAATGGTTTGTGCAGGAGCAGGATAAAGTGTCACTGTTTTGTCCATTAAGTTGTTTAAATTGTTACTTGCTGTAAACCGCAAAAGAAGTAAAACATGCATTATTTGTTAGGCTTTTGTAGGTGGGGAATATTTAGTTTGGTTTATGAATTATTGTACACAAGCTGTCATTAAAGTACACTTGTTCATGAGGTGTGGTGTATTTGAAGTTTTGCTTTGAGATGATTGTTTTGCGCACACACACACACACACACTCTCTCTCTCTCTCTCTCTCTCTCTCTCTCTCTCTCTCTCTCTTTCTTTCTCTTTCTTTCTCATTTGCTAAAGCAGGAAATTTACTGCAGTGCACACAGGGTCTGAAAGGGTTNTTCTCTTTCTTTCTCTTTCTTTCTCATTTGCTAAAGCAGGAAATTTACTGCAGTGCACACAGGGTCTGAAAGGGTTGATTGGTAATTTTTGCAGAGCCAGAGGACCCCCGGAAAGTGATAGTGAAGAAATTAGTTCTTTGTGTCACAGACAGACCAGATGTTGAGCTTGATCTGACTGGGGATATTTCGCAGTTGAAGAAGCAGGTAATGAATTTTTTGGAGTTTGCAAACGTACTTACATGTATGGGATTGTAGTTTTGTATTTTATATCTTTATCTGAGACAAGATTTTAAAAATATCATTCTCTCGTCATAAGTTAGTGTGTTTCTTGGAAGTCTGAAATGTATTCATTATTTTGAATTTTAAGTCATTTAATGCAACTTAAATGCAGAATAAAAAAATGTGCTTTTTTAAGTACCACTGCCAATGCGTTATTTTGATTTTCATCCCAAAATTTATTAACTTTAGTTTTTAAATATGTATGTGAACAGAAAATTCTGTACACATTAAACATGTGTGTTGTATCATTGTAAAACTTTTCATTTTACTAGTTCGTTAGTTATTTTGGTACATAAGTGGATAACATTCACCTATACCTCAATTGCAGTACTTCATTGTAACAAGCATGCCCCAACGTAAACTGGCCTTGGGTGTATTCATTGGAAGATTTGTAATTGATAGCGACCTAGTTGTCAATACAAAGCATGCTTATAACTGTAATTTTTTTACCTTTCAGGTAGAAGAATAACAAAATTATTCTATTACGTTTGATCCTAGCAAAATTTTGCAGCAGTAGAACCCCTATTTTATACCTTTCTAGTGACAAATGTAAAAAGGTTTAAATAGGGGAACGTGTAAGTGGAAGACTTATCTTGAGCAGTTAATGTTCATGTAAATTATTGGGCAGTACAATACTAGTTTTATATTTTAAGCCTGCGAGCTTTCNATCTTGAGCAGTTAATGTTCATGTAAATTATTGGGCAGTACAATACTAGTTTTATATTTTAAGCCTGCGAGCTTTCTTTTGATATATCAGATGACAGGGATGTAGAAAATTTAATTTAAAATGTACAAACTCAAAATTCCAAATTTTAAACCCCAAATAACATGATTTCAAATTTAAGAAAAATCAATACAGTAAACTCTTGATTTTTCAGGATAATAACTGGTTAAGGGTTCACGGTTAAACCNATCTTGAGCAGTTAATGTTCATGTAAATTATTGGGCAGTACAATACTAGTTTTATATTTTAAGCCTGCGAGCTTTCATTTGATATATCAGATGACAGGGATGTAGAAAATTTAATTAAAAATGTACAAACTCAAAATTCCAAATTTTAAACCCCAAATAACATGATTTGAAATTTAAGAAAAATCAATACAGTAAACTCTTGATTTTTCAGGATAATAACTGGTTAAGGGTTCACGGTTAAACCAATGGGGAAAGAAAAATTTTTATTTACGTACTGTTTTATAAGAATTCCATTTTTTGTCGGCCATTGTGTGGCAACACGTCATACATGAAATTAGCATCCCATACACAAAATCCTGTATCAGCTGATGTGTGAACGATTGCAATAGAATTTCATGTTGGCTATTTTGACAGCCTACATTTGCACAACAGACATAGAAGAAATACGTGGGCATGAAGGAGATCGTAGACAAAATGTCTTGCATATTTTATTTTATATTGCTACAAAAGAGCTATTATTAGTGTAACAAATTAAACTTTGATCTAGAATATGTAGATGTTTAAACTAAATTGAACACAGTTTGCTATAATTTAGCTTCGTTTAAGTCTTCATTATAGGCTGTAGCTAGTGTTTGCTAACGTCACCACGTGAATACTTTGTATTAATTGAAGAGACCACACATCTGTCGCAGAGTACTTTTCTTCAAATATTTCTACATTAATTTGACCCAATATATTTCAAAAGAGTTGTTTTCAGCCTGTACGAGATGAAAAATTTACTTTTGAAAGTATGCTATGGATATACTTTTGCGACACCGCAATGAAATAGGCGACCGTGCTGCAATCATACAAATATACAAACTAATTCCCAGTGTGTTAAATTTTCTGTGAGCTTTGTCAATATTTTAACGTAACATATTTCCATGACAATTGTGTGCGATTGCTAATAATTTGGGTTCAGTCTGCAATCGCGGAGTTTATTTTAAGTCTGCTTACCAATTTTTCTGCCCCTTCCCTTCCGCTTCTGCAACAAAGCGAAAATATACGTTACTTAATAAATAAAAGTAAGTGTCTTTTGCGATTGAATCATTTTTGTTGAAAATAATTTTTATTTTAATGTGATTTTTTGTCATCTAGTTGCACTGTACCACAGTTGATTTATAAATAGCCTCTTTGCGTGTACAAATTACTGTAAACTACCCAATCTCGCCTTTCTGACGAGCAGATGCTACTTTTAATTGTGAAATACATTATTATTATTATTTATTAATATGTGCTCTCTGACAGTTTCCCAGAGTTTCTAATACTTCAGATTCACATACATTCACTGTTTAAAATGTATGTAAATATAGTACCGAACACTTTTAATAAAAAAAACCAGTACCACATTACTTGACTGCTGCCTAGGAAGAAACACCGCGCACATGGGTTATTAATGGCAGCGACGTGCAGCTGTTCAGTATTTGACTTTTAACTGGTGGCTTCACTGTTAAGCCGCCCCTGGTTAAATGAGAATTTAGTATGCATTCCTTTAAATTTGAAGTATGTNAACTGGTGGCTTCACTGTTAAGCCGCCCCTGGTTAAATGAGAATTTAGTATGCATTCCTTTAAATTTGAAGTATGTGTGTACCAAAAATCAAGCTGGGATACTGCTGTTCAACAATGTTAGTTTTGGGACATTGCACATAAATACACATTTTATTGTAAAAATAGTAATTTTGAAATATTTTTTGGCAGACTGAGTTGTCTTAGTAGGCTTTATTTACCTTTTCTATAACTTTTTTTAAAATTAAGTTTGTTTAAATAGGGAATGGGTGAAACCTCCTCCCATTATTTGTACATATCCTAACTCTTACAGTTAATATTTGTGTGTGCATTGGGAGGGATAGTGGTCTAAAATTTTAATAAGTTTTGTTGTAAGCCTGAGAGCTTTTGTCACCATTGGGAAATTTTATGCATTTGGTAGATGTGAGAGGACTGATTCTTAAGTCTTAACATGATTGAACTTTTCTAATACAGCCTGTCTTTGACTTTGTGTTGAGCAGAGCTTGTTTTTCAGTTCTTGTTATAGACAGCTGCGTGTGTTTCTGTGCAAGTTTTTCTCGAGTTTAGTGCCAACCAAATCTCTTGTTTTCATCAGTGTTGACTTTTTGTTAGTGATGTGACTGTATAGTGATTGTACTTCACCAATATTTTGTGAATCCGCTAGTTTTCTATTGTTTATTTCTACCAGTAGCCATGGCTGGTACAAAAATATATAATGCTGTAATCCTTTTGCGAGAGAAAGACACAAAACAATAAGTCTATGGCCAGTACAGGACTAGATGTTAGAGGTTAATTCACTTGAAACTTGGCTTGAAAACAGTGAGTTGCAGAAAACACCTTGCTAAGGAAAAGAAAGTATTGGTGGTAGAGAATTCATAAGCAGCTGGAACATTTTTCTCCCACCAATTTCAAAAAAGTGAATGTGCTTAGTCCAGTCTACTGTAAAAAAACTTGAAAAGGGTAATAAAAAAACTTAACACAGGAGTTTGTAGGTGTATCACTAAATGAAAACAAATAAAAAGATGACCAACAAAAAAATCATTCTTCAACTAAAGAAGTTAGGACAAACACAGCAGAAATGTAATGATCTAAATTTTAACTATTCTCCCTGAGAGTTGGTTGTGCAAAAGAATAGTTGATGAATTTAAGGTGAGCAACAAAACGCTTTGGTTAAGGAAAAAGGTATCCGGTCTACTCCTGATAAAAAGCCTGGTAAGAACGATCTTGTGTCGATGAAAGCAGAAGGTAACGTAAAATATGTTCAGAAGTGACTGATTCTAGGTAACCTGAAGGAAGCCTATCGGTTCTTCAAGATGTATTTACAGAGAAAATAAGTTTTTCAAATTTGGTGAGCTATGACCCAAAAATTGTGTTGTGGTAGTGGTACACACACTCTGTATGTACCGTTCATCAAAATGTGAAGTTGATGATAAATTGAGATAGGAGATTGAGTGTGATCATGGATCAAATCTAATTTATTATAAAAACATACTTGTCAAAAACAATGTGTTTGCAACCAACTTCGAAGTACCATTTAAGCAAATGTAACACTTGTTCTGGTACTAACAATTTAAAGGAAGAAATGCTGAGTCATTTTGAAGAAGAAATAGTTGAAAGTATTACATACAAACAATGGTTTTCAGTCTACAGGTGTAACTTTGAAATGGTAAACAAAACAGCAGAATAACTTGTCCTGAGCTTTTGTGAACAGCTGATCATCCTGAAAAACCACTCGTTCTTAGCCCGGAAACAATCTGAATTCTATATGGTTGAAAATGAGGCAGTTATAAATTTAGATTTTTCTGAGAACTACTTGTTTGTAATATTAGATGAGGCATAGTCATTCCATTGGAATGACAATCAGGTGATAGTAGTCCATCCCTGTGCTGTGCATTATAAACAGTAGAATCACATTATTATGGCCACCTTCCAGAAGTACTACCTGCAGTGCGTAGCCTATGACGTATGGCCTGTGACATGGGCTGGTGAAGTGGGCATATAATGCGACCGACAGGCTGGCTTTACACATTGCACTTTTTGCTGTCGTGGGTAAGAGAAGCAATTTAACAGAGTTGCAAAAAGGGTAGATCATCAGCTTTCGGGTCAAGGGGGCAA
The DNA here is from genome assembly GCA_002778355.1 of Clitarchus hookeri. NCBI lineage: Eukaryota > Metazoa > Arthropoda > Insecta > Phasmatodea > Phasmatidae > Clitarchus > Clitarchus hookeri. The sequence continues at coordinate 248,277 of NQII01004720.1, read as the reverse complement.
CATTTCGGAAACAGCGACGTTTGTGAACTGTCACGTGCCTCTGTGGTAAAGGTGTATTGTGAGTAGACTAATTGCATCATTGGGAATAACTGTCGTGGAAACTGTGGAACTCCACGCGCCATTGATGTCTGAGGTGAACGTTTACTTAAACTGTGCGTGAAGGCCAACCGACAGGCTGCAGTGTAACAACTCACCGTCCAAATGAACCAAGGGGCATCCAGACATGTATCTGCCGCAACAGTTCAGCAAACCCTTCTGCGAATAGGGATCNCTATTGATGTCCGAGGTGAACGTTTACTAAAACTGTGCGTGAAGGCCAACCGACAGGCTGCAGTGTAACAACTCACCGTCCAAATGAACCAAGGGGCATCCAGACATGTATCTGCCGCAACAGTTCAGCAAACCCTTCTGCGAATAGGGATCTGGAGTAGACGGAGGGTGACTGCACAGGTGCATCGACGAAAACTGCTGGAATTAGCTCAACAGTATGGGGACTGGTAGCCTTCTCAGACGAGTCACGTTTTCAGCTGCATAGAATGAATGGACATCAGCATGTTCAGCGAGAAATTTCTGAGAACTGCATCCATTGCTGGACAAACACAAGGCGGTGGGGGCAGTGTTATGGTCTGGGGAATGTTCTTGTCGCATTCTCTAGGTCCCATCATCCGTGTGGAAGGCACTCTTGATTTGGTTATGAATCCATCCTCTGTGATGACCTGTACATGATGATGGTCTTTCTTCGAGTGGATGGAATCTTCAAGCATGATAATGTTCCTTGCCACACGGCTAGAAGTGTCTGCACGTGGCTGGAAGAGCACGATCAGGACTTCTAAGTTCGTCTGCTGGCCCCCAAACAGTCCTGATCTCAATTGAATTGAACATCTGTGGGACCACCTCGTTCATCATGTTCGCCGTCTGTCTCCTCTGCCACGCACCCTTCAGCAGTTGTGGGACTCACTGCAGACAGCATGGCTCCAGATACCCGTGGAGACCTGTCAGCACCTGACTGAGAGACTGCCAGCTCGTCTAGCTGCTATCCGTGCTGCGAAGGGCAGTTACTCTGGACACTAGAATATGATCAGCATTGGTGGCTTGCCAGTATTCTCTCAAGAGACCGTGGAAATGAAGAAGTGACATTTACTTTCCTGCACCAAGCTGGGCCAGCACCTTCTTTTCTGTAGCCAGCAAACCCACATTTTGAAAGTTCCAAGAAGCCACGTTTTTGCCAGGACGTACCTACAATCTGTCAAGAAAGGAGACAACTTTTTTTTTATTATTGTATGCAACACAAAAATTTATGTTTGCTCTTCATTGTGATTATATTCCCTACATGTCTTGATGTAGCTCAAGTATATTACTTTTAAGATAAATAATCTCATTAATGTAAGTTAGTTACAGTTGGCATTCAAACATAACTTTATTAATACAATAATGTTTTGATCAAGTTGTTATGCTGCACAATAGACATTGTTTTAAGGGAAATTTATAAATATAAATACAGACTTTTACAAAACCTAGTCAACTCTCGATTTACCGGGGGTGGCTTAATCGTAGAGCCACCAGTAAGTCAAATATTGAACAGAGCTGCTGCCTGTCGTCCGCCGCTGCTATTAATAACTCACGTGCATGCTGTTTCTAATTACCTGGCTGCAGTCTAGTGATGCTGTATTGATTTATTTTAACATTGAAAGTGTTCTGGTACTATATTTACACAGGTTTTTAACAGTGAATGTGTGTGAAACTTGGAAGTATTACGGATTCAGGGAAATTGTCAGATAGCACATTTTCATTCATAATAATAAAGTATTTCACAATTTAAACTAGCATCTGCTCGTCAATAAAGTGAGATCTTGTAGTTCACAGTCGTTCGTACATGCAGAGGCTATTAAAAAATTAACCGTGGCTAATGTCACCATGCACTCTACCCCCACTTCACACCAGGGTGCCGAAAACCTAATCAAATAAGAGCATGGTGTAGTACAGAACCCCTTCAGATACAGTATGAATCCTACCACAAGCACTTTCTCCCAGCCAAACTGCGTAGAAGTTACACAATCAAATTTGTAAAACATACTCAAAATGAAACAAATGTCTACGAATATCTTAATAGCCCTTATCTCCAATCGCTGATGCAACCTCACTGAGTCTTCAGAAAGAGCAAACTCGTGACTCATACTAACACTGCCAAAAGTCTGAAATACTAAGTAAGCCATTACATTTCCTTGCAAAACAAAAGAAAATTAACCACATGTTCTGATTAAATTAGTATTAACCGCATTATTACAACGTGAGCAGGCGATATAGCTAAAATAAAATAAAAAAAATAAAATAAAAAAAAGCAAATATAACACAACTCTGCCACTATTGTGTTTTACCAGCAAGATCATGTGGTACAAAGTTGTTTATCAAGCAATATGCAAAATGCTGACATTGACAAACTTTCCGTTACTTGAACATACACTTGAGATAATTGTAATTGTCTCTGTGAAACACACCAGTCGAGGTTTAAACGACCTAGCATGTATGCGTTACGTGAAACATGAATTCATCATAATCCTGGCTTAAGTATGTGTTCACCAACTCCATTTAAAAAACACTTATGTTATTGTAGTAAATTAATTTTTGCAATTACATCATTAAATGTTTTCTGCTATTTTTCTTTATATTGAAACTAAGTGTAGAGAAATTGCATACTGCATATTAAAAGCGGTCAACCAGTTGACCATTTCAGCTTTGTGTTTTGCAGGTGTTTACCATCAGGGAAGGTGTTTCGTACAGGATCAGAATTGATTTCATAGTCCAGAGAGAAATTGTTCATGGTTTGAAGTATATACAAAAAACCTACCGGATGGGTGTGCCAGGTATGTAACTTACTGTGTGACCTTTATTAAATAAAAATAATACAGAAATTTGTGTTGTGATTGGAAGCGTTCACAGTGTCATATTGCTTGAGTGGAATGTTCTTCTATAAAATACATACAATATTTCTGCATTTTTATATTATATTTATCCATAATTTACCTTTGGTGGCTTTTTGACATATTACATTCAGCTTTTTTGTGTGTTATTTATTGCAAAGCCAATTCAGTTTCTTCTGGCACTTAATTTCCTGTTACAAGCAGAAAATGGCCTGAAATTAGTAGGTTAGTTTCAAGAATTATTTGGCATGGTATTTATATCCTTAGGTTTCTGGAGAAATTTCCAAGTGTGCATTTTGGTAAGGCAAATGTTAGTTATAGAAAATAGGTGCATATGTTTGAAATGAATACTGTACCTTTACATTAGTATTAACAGTGAATAAGGAACTTTTCTAGCAACGAGTAGTTTGGTGCTACGTTGGAATATAAAAATAAAATTGCACTGTTGGTCTTGATGTAGTCCATACAGCCAGAGGATTCAATTTAACAAATGATACAAGATACGCGGATGTAAATTGGTATATGACGATATTTGAAATTTTAAAACGGATTTTGTGGTGTGGTAATATGTTTTGTAATTTAATTTAGAAAATCTGCACCGTACAGAGCACCATTATTTCTCACTCACTACACAAAAGAATATTTTTTTTGTGCTGTTTGCTGAACGTGTGTTGGCTAATCTGACCATTTAAACACAATTCAATGTTTTCTTGCAGCGACGCAGGCTTTTTTGCAAGTGAATAATGTCAATTTGACGCTGAAAATTCTTTTAATATTGCAAAGGCTTTGCTATATCAACAATAACGTACAACCTAAAATAAATTTGGTGGGTCCGAGGCTGTAACTNTAATATTGCAAAGGCTTTGCTATATCAACAATAACGTACAACCTAAAATAAATTTGGTGGGTCCGAGGCTGTAACTTAAATGGGAATTAATTGTAGAAGGGTACGTTATAAATTTTCATCTTCACAACACTGCACTAGGCTTTGAGCTACTTCCCAACTGTGTAGCGCCATCACAAGCACGTGTTTTTGTTTTTTCGTTCAGCCTGGAATAAATTTAGTTGGGAACCGTGATNACTGTGTAGCGCCATCACAAGCACGTGTTTTTGTTTTTTCGTTCAGCCTGGAATAAATTTAGTTGGGAACCGTGATCAATTTTAAACATGTCATAGGTGTGGAATATTTTCAAGGTTGACATTAACAATGTCATATACGCGATTTGCAATCACTGTAGCGCACAAATTTCGCAAGGCCTGTTTAAAAAAGCACTTCTAACCTCAAAACATGTTAATACGCAACACAAACACATCGTCGTGAAACTTTTTTTTTACCCCCAGTGTTAGGGAAAAAAATTTAGGTGTGATATTANTTTACCCCCAGTGTTAGGGAAAAAAATTTAGGTGTGATATTATGCAAAGTTCTTGTGTTAGAGGAACACAAATTGGTATATGGATTACGTGAACCAAGATCTTGTATAAAAGGAGGGTATGGTACGTCGTACACACCCCCATAATGTAAATAATAGTGATTTGTACCCTTTGATTACATGCAACATGTACACCGTGAGGTTAAATTNATAAGGCATTAAAGTGGGTCCTGAACTTTGGCATTTTTTAAAATGGGTCGCGGTTGTTAGAACTTTGGGAATCACTGCTCTAGGACCCTGAGTTTCCATGNTTGATCGTGGATATCATCGTATGAAGCGGAATGTCGTAGTTAGCAAAAATGGCCTCCTAGTTGTAACTCTCTAGGACCCTGAGTTTCCATTTAACACGTAAACTAAAGGTACACTGGTAGCAAGGCCATGGCCTAGTGAGTAGGCAACACGTCATGCACCAGTGGTAAATACATGTGACTGTTATGGTCTTGGTGTATGGTGACGTGACAGGCAATGGCAGGGCAGCTGCGCGTGTGTACAGCCAAAGATACCCAGCACGACGTTAGCCGAACCACCAGACATTCGCACATGTTGCACAGCGGCTATGGGAAACAGGCATATTTCAGCGTCGGTGGGGTGCTGGTCGGTCAAGAACCATCCGCACTCCGCAGTTTGAAGAGGTAGTCCTAGAGAATGTAGTGGAAAATGCTTCGAGCGCCCGCGCGATCGCACGGATAATGGATATATCAAATGGCACAGTAGGGTGTGTCCTCCATGTGCGTAGGGTACAAGCACTGGGGCCAGCAGACTATGCCCCTCTGCCCGAATTTTGCCAGCAGTTCATGCAGCAGTGATTGTAATGTTTACAGACGAAGCCACTTGCACACAGTAAGGTTTTTGCAACAGTAGAAATTTTCACATGTGGGACAACTCCAACGCACGTGCAACTGTAACGAGAGACTCTACCAGCACCGCTTTGCCATCAACATTTAGGCTGGCATAGTGGGGGACAATATGTTCTCGGCCCCTTCTTACTGCTGAATCGTGTGTCAGGATTTCAATATTATGATTTCCTGCAGTTCAGATTGTCACAGTTACTGGAGGNTTCTTACTGCTGAATCGTGTGTCAGGATTTCAATATTATGATTTCCTGCAGTTCAGATTGTCACAGTTACTGGAGGATGTTCCGCTCGCCATCAGAGAATGGATGTGGCTGCAACACAACGGTGCACCACCCCATTTCACAAGGATTGTGCATCGCTACTGGGCCCATTATGTTATTATCACTACTCACCAGACCATGGTATTGCTGCCACTGAACACGTAGTTGCAATTTAACCGGAAACGATGGGTCCTAGAGCGTTGCAACTAGGGGGGCTTTTTTGTGCTATGCACAATCAATTTAACCACACGGTTTAATGTTGCATGCAATCAAAGGGTGCCAATCCCTATTATTTACTTGGTGCGGATGTGTACGATGTACCATACCTTCCTTTTATCCAAGATCAGTTTATCCATATATCAATTTGTGTTCCTCTAATGCAAGTACTTTGCATAATATCGCACGTAATATGCTTGTCAACCTCCGCCTTTAAGGGCTTCTACCACCCTTATTATTTGAGATGGACCATGGGTGTCTTATATAAATTTTCCTCTTTTCTGATTATGAATCACGTGCCCGAGTTTGTACAAGTTTCCTAAACATGCGAGCGCGTGCGTGCATGTGTGCAGAGTTTATCTGCATTCGTACTCAAAAAGTTGAGGTAATTTTACTGCATAATTTTGTGTATCCTTGCAATGTCTTGGGTGCTGATACTGTGATTTATTTTGATTGTTTTTGCTTCCTTTGGGATTGCAGCTACAGTTGGTAAGTACGTTTATTTCATGGCTCTGTTTTTATGTGCTTAGAACAGTTGCTTATTATTGGAAAGCACTATTACATAAAACTGAAAATTGGTCCATTTTTTCACATGGTCTAAGTCTACCATTAAGATAGTTTTTTTTNAAGCACTATTACATAAAACTGAAAATTGGTCCATTTTTTCACATGGTCTAAGTCTACCATTAAGATAGTTTTTTTTATGTTTAGCAACTTTTTTATTCTGGCTACGATACTATACATATCGGTCACATGCATTGATTAAAGAATTCGTGGCTGCAGTTGCATTGCAAAAATTTTGAGGTAATATNAAGCACTATTACATAAAACTGAAAATTGGTCCATTTTTTCACATGGTCTAAGTCTACCATTAAGATAGTTTTTTTTTTTTATGTTTAGCAACTTTTTTATTCTGGCTACGATGCTATACATATCGGTCACATGCATTGATTAAAGAATTCGTGGCTGCAGTTGCATTGCAAAAATTTTGAGGTAATATNACTATACATATCGGTCACATGCATTGATTAAAGAATTCGTGGCTGCAGTTGCATTGCAAAAATTTTGAGGTAATATTACACCATTTTCTATCTACTGAGGCTACAAAATTTATAGTATTTTATAGTGATCTTTCATTTTTAAGGTAGATGAAAATGTTTATTTCTAAAGTGAGCTAGCAGGAACAAGAATGCAACATTTTTCATGTGTAGGTGGAAATCCAGCCATTATTGCAGTAGTAGTCAAAATACAGCGGCAGTTAACATGGTGTTCTCTTGTATTTTATGTACCCTTTTTTCTCAAGGAAATTTTTCAGGGTATTTGTTGTGTGAAAAATGTTTGTATGTGGTAATTTTTTACATGTTGTGTTTGTGCAGTGGACAAAATGACCCACATGGTGGGCAGCTATCCGCCGAAGGTAGAGCTGCAGTCCTACACAACGCCGCCAGAGGACGCTCCGTCTGGCATGATGGCCCGGGGAAGCTACACGGTGCACTCGCTCTTCACGGACGATGACAAGCACGAGCACCTTAAGTGGGAATGGTGCTTCGACATCAAGAAAGACTGGAAGGATTGAACTGTCGCCCACTCTTCACTCAAATGCATGCAGGTCCCCGTAGCAGTCAAGCAGGAAGTGCGTCGAGGCATTGCTTCCGGGCGTCCGGTTTCTGTTCGTTGTAAGCATAACAAACATTTTGGAATTAGCTTGCTCACCTCACAGGATCTTTGCAAGTGTGAAAGGGTTGCAGACCTGCATGTTCGACTTGNCATTTTGGAATTAGCTTGCTCACCTCACAGGATCTTTGCAAGTGTGAAAGGGTTGCAGACCTGCATGTTCGACTTGGTTGCTGGAAATTGTCAGTTTAGTCAGAGTAATATAACATAGCATAATCAATTTTATTGTTGCATTTTGTTAATTTTTCAACACTTCTGATAGTATTTGGAAAATCGCTGGGGAAATAATTCACTTTTGGTTTTATTTCTTTCAGAAACAGCTTGTGTTATCATAGAAAATAGGTCTCTGAGAANTTTTTCAACACTTCTGATAGTATTTGGAAAATCGCTGGGGAAATAATTCACTTTTGGTTTTATTTCTTTCAGAAACAGCTTGTGTTATCATAGAAAATAGGTCTCTGAGAATGTTTGGAGTAATGATGAGTGATCCGTATTATAAAAAGTATTGAGTGTCGTACTGTATAATTCTGGTACAATAAAGATGATCTAGGGTTTGCAGTTTTATTTGTAGGATTGCCTGTAATGTGAGAACAGCATTAAACATTTTACAAAAGGGCATCATGTGAAGTGCATCTAGTGTAGTGGGAATATTGAATTTCTGGAATTGCAGACACTCTTTGTAAAACATTTAAGAAAATTTAGTGTTAATGTTGGAGGTTGTGTGTCGTTATTTTCTATTTAGATACCAATGAAAAATTCTACAGTATTTATGAACGTTATGTACACACTTTGTACTATATTCCGAATTTGACTATGGTTGCTTACCAATCTCGCCTCTAGCCTTGCTGCTGATGTTCAGAAGAAACTGTTTTAAAATGTGCTCAGAGGATTGACATGTTGAAATTTCATGGTAGAGGACTTTTTAATTTTTAGTTTCAGGGTTANTCTACAGTATTTATGAATGTTATGTACACACTTTGTACTATATTCCGAATTTGACTATGGTTGCTTACCAATCTCGCATCTAGCCTTGCTGCTGATGTTCAGAAGAAACTGTTTTAAAATGTGCTCAGAGGATTGACATGTTGAAATTTCATGGTAGAGGACTTTTTAATTTTTAGTTTCAGGGTTATAATTTATAAATATTGTAAGGAAGGCTTAAATCATTCTGTCCATATTTTGAGACACACTTAACAGATAATTTGTATTCAAATCTTATGAGGCCTAATGTTCTATGAAGAAAATTGCATACATTTGCAGTGTATTTTGTTTGCAAATTATCTTGCTACAACTGATAACTTATGACATTTCAAACATCTCTGTTTTCTAGAATAACCATGGCTGTTTTATCATAAAATATTCATAATTGGTAATGAGGTGTGATTGAGGTCTTCATGTTTATCTAGCATGTAAAAGATTTTTTTTTTTCTAGTAATGGTACAGAATTGATTTGATGGATCAATATTTTGTGCTCATTTATTGTGGAGTCTGTAAATTGTCTTTCATTAATGTATGTACTTATAAAGTAAAGCCATAATATTTTCATGAACAGGTAGTTAGAACAAATTGTTGTGGAAATAGATGATCATCAAGAAGTTTGCATTAACATAGAAAATATAGTTATTACATGTTGAAAGAAAAGGATAAGGTTTTTCTATTTTTATTGTCTTGATAGAAAATAAATAATCAGCATTGACCAAAGCATTAACTTTGTAAAATTTGTCAATACAAATAAGTGAAAGTATATTTTGGATTGTGCATTTGCAGTATTCTTGAATCAAGTGTCTTATGTAGGAAATGTATATCTCTTTGTATAAGTTTTGAGGTGCTATGTCAGCAAATTGTGTTTTTATGACAAGTGTGATTCTTGCATTTGAGATGACTAACTTTTGTTAACCTAAGACTTGTGTTTTTGTAAGTGCTGTACATGGACATGTTCCTGCAATTAATTTCCTGAGATACCCTTGCATGTAGTGATGTTTGTGTAGGTTGAAATGGTCTCTAGAGATAACATTCAGCTCATAAACTTTCAACCTTTGTTGCTTTGTACCCAAGTGCAATTTGATATAGTAAAAAAATTTTTTTTTACAAGAATTGAAGTTTAAAGGCCTTTAGAATATGTGTAATATAGTGATTTATTTATAGGTTTTTGGGTCTTAAAATTATACCAAATTGCTTCAGTTTGGTATGATACTGTTGGTTTACATTTTTCAGGGGTAGTTAGTCTTGCTTCTATTTTAGTGCTGTTAGTTGTATGCACCATAAACAGCAACTATTCTATTAAGTATGTTTTATATACTAAAACTCAACTCTTGTTTCTTTGCCAGATACATTATTTGGGAAAATTTTGTACCCAGACATGTTGCACGACTACTTTGTAAAATGTATGTGCTAACACATTTTTAAGTCCTTCAGGACCAGTCTTTCATAAGAATTTAGCATTTTAAAAACTAGGAATTGGTAAATACCAAAATTTTTCTATTCTGATATTCTAGCTGATCTCAATTCAGATTCTATCTGTTACACAGCTCAAATGCAGTAAAAAGATCAAAGCACTGAAATGTGGGATCAAAATATCGAATAAAAAGTATCTTGGAAATTGGAAGTGTATCCAGTCATAACAGCAAGTCTGTATTTAGTGTATTATGTACATTGTAATTATATACAACATATGCCAAAGTGAAAGAATATCTTCAGTTTGTGGGGTAAAAATGTATGTTATTTGGAATAAGCAATATTGGAAACTGAAATATTGGTACTCTTTAAAAAAAAAAAATTAAATTTAAAATTTATAAAACATAAAACACTCCCTAGCAAAGTATCTCAAATTCAATATTTATTGACAATATCTGGCTATTCCTATAATTTAAATATAAGTATTACGTTTTGTTCTTTCATCATTGATGACGCACATTTGTCAGATGGCAGTGGTGCTGCGCAGTATGCAAAATAAGTTTGGTAAACTTATTTATACAAGGATCTTATTGTGTATCTTTCTAATTTCTTCAAATATCAGCAGTTACTGTGTGATTATGTATAATTAATGAAATTGAATTTTGCAACGAATCATACAACTAGAGGTGATAAAAAATAGTTTAAGCTATTTATATTCTAAAAAATGCTAAAAGTATGTTTTTCTAGCTACAAATAGCTATACCCTCCGCAATATGTGAATTTACATGAAGTAATTTTTACAATCACTTGACAATTCATTTTGGTTAATTTCAGTAAATCTGGACGTCAGATAAATTTTTTTATTTTGTGTATACATGAGCAATATACACATCATTTCCTAAAACGTGTTTCTTAAAGGATGCATTTTGTAACCATGAAAAAACAAACCAATAATGTAAAAATGTAACGTTAGCATACATATGTAGCTGGCAACATATCTAGGGTGTACATTGTCTTACAGTTTGTGTTACATTTTAGGTTGCAGGCCAGTCACAGTTACTTCACACTTTTCTGAAGCCCTGCTAAAGTTATACTTTTTGTTATCGATTACGTATCCTTCTGCTAACTGTAAACATAAGCACTGCCATTTGACTTCTACATTTTAACTGTAAAATACTTTGCTTACCGTTTTCAGTTCAAAGAATTTTGTCATATTTCAAAAATCAGAATAAAAGAAGACAAAGATTTTCTTTGGAGTTAAATACACCAACACTGCTACAGGTACTTAAAGTATCATCAGCTAGATTTTATTTTGTTAATGTTCTAATATAGTTTAGACTATTGTGGTGCAGGTGCTAAATTTCATAAGAAAAAGTAATTCCTCATAATGAAAGCATTGGTTCAGTGTCATTGCTGTGTAAAATTTATAAATGCCAATAAACGCTATAAACTGCACAAAACAAATTCTATTCTCAATCATCTCTACATACGTTATCTGACTTTACCAAGGAAATGTCACTACCCAACTTATGTTCAATAGTGTAACATACTTGGCTGGAATGCTGTGGTTATTTCTGCCAACTCAATGGAAAGGAGTATAATACATGTAAAATTTTGCTACCAGAAAATCAAATTTCTGTAACTATATTTCTATGAAATGTTGTTTCTAGTGTACATTGCTGTGATATTTTCCATTAACATCCAAAGTGCAATTTATTTGCATATAACTAAAAGAAAGTGAATTGCAGATGACAGAAATTTTTTACTTTACTGCTAGTAAGATGTTAAAACATGGAACTGCTTCTCGTAGTTTGCTGCCTACTTAGCTGCGAGTATTGCACTATTTTTCTCTTTCTGATATATGCAGTTACGGATAGTGATTTCTTTCATAGATTGATTTTAAGAGTGCTCCTTTTATCATGAACTACCTATACTAATATTGTTTTCAAGAGTCTTGTCATGGTTCATGGTGAATATGATAGGGGTGGTGGAATTTTCAAAGTCTGATTTCCAGTATTGTTCTCTCTTCAGTTCTCGCAAACTTGAAGCAGGTTGGAAGAAAGGTAAAAGTGAAACTGAGAGAATGTGGGAAAGAGCATGCCTGAAGTGGTTTAGGCATGTAGAGACTTGCTAAAAAAACTGAGTAACAAATGCCAGCGAAAGACCAGTTAAGGCATCTAAATGTCTTGGGGAAGGCATGTTGCAGTGAAGAATGGGGTTGTATGGGCAGAGAGTAGTTTGTTTTTGATGTAGATATGATTAGGGCTGAGATCTTTTGCAGATAGTGATAATTTCATTCTGTAAGTTTTCAAATGCTTCACCTGTACCACCATGACTGCTGTTCAAATTTGTTAGCCCAGCAAATGTCTGTTATTTAAATCCACAAGAGGTGATTTCATACACATTCACTGGTTGAGTTTTGTGGATATGTGCCCATACCTGGATGGGTTTAAACATTAATGCCCTAGTCCAAGGTGTTAGGTATAATATAGACAATCAGTACTGAGCAATTGGTAGCGTGATTGATGTTGTGCAACATGAAAGTGGTAAGTCTTTTCATAGTGAAGAAAAAGCATGTATATCGTGTAATAAAAGCTTGTGAAAAGTGGAACAGCTATTAAACTACTGTTGTATTCAGAAAGTGCTGGCATTTTGTTTTATGCATGGCACTTTATAACAAATTGCCCTGCATTGTCTGCTATTCTAGTTCTGTTTTGGAATTATTTTGCTATTTGCTAGGCTTTTTCTTTCTTTCTTTCGTTCTTTTTCTTTGGCCGAATTACTTTTCTGATGTGTGTATTTCCATTGGAAGTAAACTTTCTTTTCATGGAATATATATATATATCTCTAGCTTTTCCAGACTGATCAAATTTGTGGCACAAGATGTTTCTTAGCATTTTTCACATTTTCTCAATGTTCCTTTCTTGAATGCCATAACATATGGAACATGAACTCAGGTCACAATATTCAGTATTTGAAAAGAGTTTCAATGCACAGTGATACAGCTTATTCATATTTTAATGAAAATAATATACACTGATGTTGATTTTAGTATGTGTTGCATATAGTGTGTGTTGGATTGATTTCTCTGGTGCTTTAATCATGCTTTAAGACCTCCAAGTGTAGTCAAGTTACAAATTAGTGTGTGTGTGAAAAGAAGCTGCTACATTTTGTCATATTCAACACACACAAGAACTATTTTATAATAACTACATTTAGTATATAAAATTAGAAAATGTTAACTATGAAATTCTTGCATTGGGTGTTTAAGAGTTCAGAAGCTACTTCTGTAGTATCGTATTACTTCACCCTTTTTCTCCCATCCCTTAAAAATTTTGCGTTTTGCTGACTTAAGAGGTGTAAGTTATTTGTAGAATATTGTACATCTATATTCAGTAAACCTGTACATTGCCAATAGCAGCTTTCACACAAGCTTGCATAAGTACCTTCAATATTTAATTTTTTTTGTTGAAATTTGAATTATACTTTGATATATGCTATGTGCAAACTTGAAATGCATGATCTTTGTGAAAATAACTTTTTTTTCTAAAGGATTGGGATTACGTGCACAAATTTTGTGAAAAAATTTTTATAAAATAGCTTTTTTATTAAAAAAAACTGCTCAAAACAGCAAGCCGAGTACCCAGAAAGAAAACTATTTGTGTGGAAATACTGTCCAGCATTAAATATCATGTGTGATGACAGCTTGTTTGTAATCATTCCTTGGCTGACTATTTACTTCATAAGCACTTGCCATATTATAAGTTAGTTTTGCTCATTTTTTTAATGTGAAATTGCATAGAATTGGTGTTTGTAGTACAACATACTGTAATGTGCAGCAATAAAGGAAATGGCAATGTACCCGTCTGTCATTTTCTCATATATAAACACATGGAAGCTATGGTCATTAGGTTAAGATCCGTGTAAATTCTCCAAATCATTTAATCAGGTGTGTTGATTGCATCTGGTAATGTGGTGGTCATAAAACATTGTGTGCTGTTTTAGCAACTTTGTTTTAAAAAAAACGCACAACTACCCTTTTACATAGTTTTGGAATTTCCACTAAAGGAACTTGAATAATTTGGACAGATAAGTGTACAAATTCCCTGGGACTGGGTTGCTGTTAAAAGTTCACTGATTGAGCAATAAATGTGTGATGAATTATGAAGTATATAATTTTTATCTGGGATAACATATTTTACTAATTTATTGGTTCTTTGCAATTGTATTCACACGGGCTACCTTGAATCTGATAGAATATGAAAAGGCTTTGTGTGGCACACACAGACATGAACTAAAAATTGTATATTTTGACTCTACCAAAAATTTGGTAGGCTTACAATGCTTATGTTTACTAACAATACACAGCTGTTATAAAGGTTATATCTCTCCCCCCTTCCTGCTNTTGGTAGGCTTACAATGCTTATGTTTACTAACAATACACAGCTGTTATAAAGGTTATATCTCTCCCCCCTTCCCCCCACATCTCTCCATCTGTCTTTCCAATTATTTACTTAGCATATTACAGTGATTACAGAAATTGGTGCCTTCCTTGTGTTGGGTTGCATTTTTTCACAATTTTGAGATTTTCATTACTACATGCTAGGTAGTTCATTTTTAAGTTTGAGAGTAAGTGCCAATTACTGTATTTACTAGCGTCTCTTTCACCCTCTTGTATCTATTGCATCCTGCGTCTTCACTTTGGAATTCTAGGGAAAAATATTTCACTGCATGTGTTATTCATGTGAACTTTTAACATGAGGATGGCGTGGTGCCTCATATTTAATAGTAGCTATTGTCATTCAACGAAAACAGTCCTCATGTTTTTACTTTTTTTCTTTTACGCACCTTGCTAGTCATTTGTATGAAAGACTTAGAGCCGGGCACTCTCATGTTCCTGGAATGGCTCCTCTGCCAAGGGGCCTGGTGCTGTCTATCTCGCGATTGCTCCCTCTAGCTGTGTTTGCTTCCTGTGTCTTGCTTTTGATGGTGTTTTTATACCAAACAAACATGAGGCCCCTTTTCTATTATATTAGAGAACATATCAACCACTTTTATGTTTAAAATACACACGTTTAATGTAGTTATAAATGTATATGTTCACTAAATATTCACAGAAATGTTGCCTTGCATATCTTGTGCACCCCCCTTTTTTGAACCCAAAAGAAAATGGTAATAAAACGTGTGTTAGAGATGCTGATAAATATAGTATTTTGAAGGGATACATTACAAGTGGAAATTTCCTTTGGCAAAACTGTTTACTTTACAATTGCATATGCACAGGGGAAAATTAACTGTGCAAAGGAAATAAATCCTTAGTTTGGTGAACGTGCGAGGATCTGAAAATTTTATATCTGCAAGTTATTGCTGCAAAATTGAGATACCAATGTAATTATGGGCTGATATATTTAAGAGGGGCTGGTGAGTGAAACAGTTGGAAACATTGTACATATGAGATGATGCACAGCATGCTGGCAAAAAGTAGCACTAGAGCATTTAAATCACCGTGGAGCACAGATATTGCACATGCCTCACATTAGTTATTTATTGGCCCGTTAACCATGTTGTAAATATGGCAACAGTATGTATATAGAGAAAGACTTTTAAGATGTGTAAGTTGGCATTATGAGGAATTGAAGAGATCAGTTGGGTGTATTTATGCTAAAAGTAAGTGACCCACAAAATCAAGTTTGTGTCTGTTGAGGTGGTTGGTAAACATACACATACTTATTTTACAAAGTGTATTGCAGTGTTAGTACCAACCTACTTCCAATTTTTATTGATAAACATCTTTACAAAGAAAATCTATGTAGCTTTGGTCATTTAATACAAGTAAAGTTTCAGTGACATAAAAATTTTATTTAGAGAAAACTGGTATAAATATAATTTAGTAAAATACTTTACATTGAATTTCTTACGGAGTTTCATAATGAGAGTTTTCTGATGACTTTATTCAGCGAGTGTGTATATGCGTACAATTACTCTAGCTTTTTGTGCATGAAAATTAAAAGGGTATTTTGTAAGTTAGGTTTGTTGAAAAAGTCTCTGAACAGAAGCTAGCTTTTCTTAGCATTGTGCCGAGTGTGATTGTAACCAATGAATGTCGTGGACTAGCTATAGGATTAGCTAAAATTAAGCTGACCTGGTTTCTGGCTGAAATGTCTGGGAGGTATATGCTTATTTTGTTTAAGATTTTAAACTGTCAAGAGTGGGGAATAGGAAGTGATTTTGCCTTGCTGGAACTTGCATGGGTTCGCTGAATTTACTACCTTCAGATGTGTGTTTCAAGCCCCATCAAAAACTGATATGTATTTTAGGAATTGGAAAGTTTATTTTTTTGGAGAAGTTTGTAAGCCTATCATGTTTGTCATTTTGCTCAAACTACTGATGTAAAGTGATGTTCCTCTGGCTTTTGTAACTTGTGCAAAAACTTTTTTTTATTTCAATTCAAAGCTTTATTGAAATTACCAGGGTATGTCTTGTGAGTTGTGCCTGCTAAATAAGANAGCATTGTGCCGAGTGTGATTGTAACCAATGAATGTCGTGGACTAGCTATAGGATTAGCTAAAATTAAGCTGACCTGGTTTCTGGCTGAAATGTCTGGGAGGTATATGCTTATTTTGTTTAAGATTTTAAACTGTCAAGAGTGGGGAATAGGAAGTGATTTTGCCTTGCTGGAACTTGCATGGGTTCGCTGAATTTACTACCTTCAGATGTGTGTTTCAAGCCCCATCAAAAACTGATATGTATTTTAGGAATTGGAAAGTTTATTTTTTTGGAGAAGTTTGTAAGCCTATCATGTTTGTCATTTTGCTCAAACTACTGATGTAAAGTGATGTTCCTCTGGCTTTTGTAACTTGTGCAAAAACTTTTTTTTATTTCAATTCAAAGCTTTATTGAAATTACCAGGGTATGTCTTGTGAGTTGTGCCTGCTAAATAAGATAAATTTGTGAGTCTTTGCACACTTACATAATTTCAACTTGTGTATTTTCAACTGTGTAGTCTTAAAATTATTTTTTTTAACTGTGTAAATCAAATGCTAATGCAAGAGTGGTAATAATTTGGCATTTATTTGTATAGCTGTAAACAGTTGTATAAAAANACTTTTTTTTATTTCAATTCAAAGCTTTATTGAAATTACCAGGGTATGTCTTGTGAGTTGTGCCTGCTAAATAAGAGAAATTTGTGAGTCTTTGCACACTTACATAATTTCAACTTGTGTATTTTCAACTGTGTAGTCTTAAAATTATTTTTTTTAACTCTGTAAATCAAATGCTAATGCAAGAGTGGTAATAATTTGGCATTTATTTGTATAGCTGTAAACAGTTGTATAAAAAAATTCATATTTACTTGTGCGTTGTTATTTTATGAATTGTGGTGCTGCAGTGCAAGATGAGGCATGTGAAATGTGCTGTTGATAACACAGAAGTTGAAGTACAAATCTAAAGTTATCGCAGTTAGGAAGCAGTTTATCAGTTATAAAAATTCATGGTTTAGATTATCCAGGTACGTTACTGTAATTGATGTGCATCTACACAGGGTGGTTCATTCTGCCGTACAAGCCACTTAGTAAGGGTCGTTGGAAGGTGGAGATTTAAAAAAATGTGGCAATATTGTTAATTAAAGCATTTGTATACAAACTGCTTTACTGACTTTAATCATCCTGTATGATTGTGTTATGTACAGTCCATACCTTTGCGATTAGTTTCTGGCATTTTGTCAATTTCATTTGGAAAGATAAGAAACAGCTTTTCCAAGTTAAAGTAAAACAATGGTTTTTAAATTTTGCTATAAAATCTGTTTTAAAATAAAAATTATTTTGTTGGAGGGTGTGGAGTAAATGGCTAGCACCTCTACAATATTAGTCACAAGATTTTATGATTTTATTTTTAGCTCAATTTTTGTTTTAAAAATTGAGAGTTATGCATAATTGTTGTTAGTCTTGTAAAATCTATATTGTTAACAAAAAATGCATATTTGAACATATTCTCGTGTAAAATTTGTAAGAATTGTAATCAAGAGTAAGCATTTTATTTAAAACAAAATAACTTAAATAAGACATCAAATTTTAGGTATTAAAGATATTTTATGGTAGAAACATTGAAGCTTCTATAAAATGTACATTCGTTTGGTCAGTATCATACAAGAAATTTTGGAATACAATTTGTTAAAAGAAATATTTTATTAAAATAGAGTACGTTCACTTACTTTATTTTATGTCAACTTAAATCTTGGTGTTATGTGGTGTGTTAACATACATTTTGGTTTTAATTTTATCACTTCACCATATAATCAATATTGTTTGGATACAATTGACAGTGTGTCCACTGATTGGTATTACCACACACACTCCCATACAGGGAATGAGTGGCCACAGAGCAGACACCAAACATGCCGTAGCTGCGGTAAATGTGAATTTATAGAAGAAGTGTATGCATCATCTCACAAGCAGAACTTTGACTCGTTACAAAACCACAGTGGGAGGGCTTTACCGCATTCAAATTATAGTGCAGAACTGCTATGCTGGGAACTGATCATCAAATTTCCCTTTGCACTCTTGTTCGCCTCCTGGCCGCCACGTTCACCGTTTGCCAATCTCTGCTCAAGAGACTGCAGTGTGAAATCACTGGCCGCCTGAAGAAGCTGGCCTAGCCAGTGTTGTGACTCCGCATCTGTGTGTATGGGCATGCACGTGTGTGAGATATGGATATATATTATATATATATATATGTATGTATGTATGCGAGAGAGCAACTGCCCTGCAGGTACTTGTGTTTTATATCTCTTTTTTAAAATGAAGGAAAAGTAAGGTGCCCTACACTATGAGCAGTTAGCTCTTAGTAATCTGCAGTTAGCAGTCCACGATTTTTCATAATAAGCAGTAGGCTTACAAATGTTACAAATATTGTTACTATCAAAAGTAGTAATAAAGGTTCTTTGTAGCGGAAATAAATATCAAGATGTATCTATATTTTATCATGTTTTAACTACATAGATAACTACGTAAAATGGCGAAAATATTTTTGATGATTTAGTTTAATTTTTAATCCTGGTATTTGATCGTAAGTTTGACAGATAACCGCATAAATATAATATTTTTCTGTATTGTGGAACTACTAAATATACTAGAAATCCATTACTTTCCTCTGTAAAGTTTTTATAATTAGAAAATTACCACTGCTAACATAAAAGCAACAAAGTCTTGACACACGAATGCCTTCCCTTCTCCATTATGCCATCCTTCAAAATTTGTTTTTTTGTTCCAAAATTTTCCATACTGTATTTTTATTAGGCAGCATTAGACATGGTGGAGAAATAACAGTCAATTGTTAACCGGTGTATACATAACATCATAGTCTGATATATTTCAGTTAATTACAAGGAAACTAAAGAAGTTTTTGCCATTTTAAATTGTCAAAAACAGAAGCATTCAGTAAATGTTGCTTACCATTATAGGTGGTTCATGATAAAGCAAGCCCTCTTGAAATTGTTTGAAAAAAAAAAAACTTCCTGTCTGTAACGGCATACATTTTAAAGTAAACTTTGACCACAATACTCACTGTAAAGTTTGCAGCAAATTAGATCATGTAGTACCAGGTTTTAGCAAATCACTACACAAAAAAATGTTAGAGCACCTGAAATTCAACACTTTTTGTTTTACACACATAAGAATAAAAATATCTTTATAACAACACATTTGTATTTCTAACATATTGGTAACATCACTTTGTTGACTTTTTTTTTTTCTATTCCCATTCCCTCAAATGGTCTCAATTCTGTGAATTTATGTGGCAGTTTCTGGTACGTTTTGTGGTTAGTTTTGACAAGTTGTAATGACGCAATATTCGGAANTGCAGAAGGTGATTTATGTGGCAGTTCGTGACGTCTGATATAAAAGATTTATGTATATAATATAGAAAGCATTTAGACCTATGAGTATATGCTGTCAACGAAGTGGTATTTATAATTCATTTTTGCTGTATTTAGACATTTCTAGTCGATGGAAGTTAACGAAGTGGTATTTATAATTCATTTTTGCTGTATTTAGACATTTCTAGTCGATGGAAGTTATAACATTTTACGTAATGCAAAACTAGAATCTAAGGCTTTGTGATATATTGTGTAGTAATTTTGGAGCTTTGATGGATGGATGCGTGTTATTATTTACGTAATTGTTGAGAACTGTTTGAGTTGATACCTCGGTACTTATTTCATTAGTTTGAAGCTTGGCACGTCACCTAATCTAAAAAGGGGCTCTTTTAAGCGGGTGCAGGCCAAGAACCCTGGGTGGTCTTATGGCTTGGTTATTGTGGGTGTGCCTTAGCTGGGAGGGAGCCGGTATACAGGATCGGCCTGGTTGGGCGGCAGCGGTCTATGTAGGCATCTAAGGCGGTGTGGGTGGCAGTGGATGGTGGCTTACCACCTGTAGATTGGTGCTGTAGCTGACCGCTGGCAGGCAGCGGCGGGCGACTGTGTGCCCCGTCCGAGGGCTTCGGGCGATGGCGATNGGCAGTCTGAGCTGCAGACGGATGACTGCTGGATGCGGTGTTCCGGCAATCTTCCAGGGTGGCTCGAACAAGTTACTAGGGAGGACTGAGGAATGAGGCTCCTGCAGTCTGCAGGCGACGTGTGCCTGATCCCGAGTGGAGGAAAGGCTGAAGGCCGACTGGGATGGGTTACCTGGCAATTGGTTGGCTGTAGGAGCCATAGATGCCTTATCGGTCCACTTATTCCCTCCTCGGTGGGTGAATGGCATTAGGTTAGGTACTAAGTGTCGTCGCAGCAAGCAAGGGGCGGGGGACAGTAATTCTGTAGCTAAGAGTACCCAGATGTGATAACGTCACCTCGTCAGGCCTGGTGCTCCAACCGGTGAATTATTGCACGTGGTGGATGGAGCAGGTTAGCTGACTTGGGGTGGTGCTAAGACTTCATCGTGAGCCACTCAAAATCTACCGGGTCACATCTTGTCAGGCCTGATACTCCAATCAGCGAATTTCACGTGGTGGATGGAGTGGGTTAGCTGACTCAGGTGGTCTGGTTGCTTCCTTGTGGAGTGTGTACCTAGTAGGGGAATCTACCATACGTGTGCGCCGTGTGTCGAATTGGAACTTATTTATTCTCGGGTGAATAAACACAGTGACCCGTAATAACACCTAGGCTTTGGTAGTTACCAAGCAACCAGCGGAAGTTACGTTGCGAACAGGTGAAGAGGACCTGTTAGAGCAAGAGCAACTAATCAAAGTAGTCGTGAGAACGGCTCAAACCCTACTGTTGCGTAGTGTGGTCCTGAAGGGACAGATTGTAACTCTTCCAAGTGGAGTGCGTGTCTCAGGTTGAAGAAAGCTACGCTGGTAGTAGATCGGTTGCAGCAGAGAGTTCTAGCACTGCAGTGGTAGGGCGAGCTGCTGAGTTACCAAGGCAGAGGAAGCCAATGCAATGACAACTCAACGTCGACTGGCATCCTGCTGCCGCTAATCTCTCATATGCCCCCGAAAGACAGTGCTGTCATGGCACCAGGAACCGAAGTTCCCATAACTTGTTTAGTGTGTTTGCAACAAAAATGCAGCCGGACAGACTTGGGTCAAATCATTGAGCCGGCGGCAGGCTGCTGTGTGTGTTTTAGCTGGGCTCAGAGCCCGTATTTATAGCTGTTAACCACCGTTGCGATCTCAATATATTTATTTGTAGGTGTTATCAGCAAGGGAGTGAAGCTCCCCACCAGTCTCCCGACTGGCGTGTTGTAGTACTGTGTGCAAACGGCTAGTTAAACTTGCGTGTAGTGCGTCGGTGAGTCCACACAACCCGAGTTGCTGCTCATCGACAACCCAGCTTGTTCATCAGCCCTTACGGTACTGCAAGTCAGGGTCCGACCTCGCTCTTATTCTCCAGTCATTTCATTGTGTGGCGTTTGTGAAAAAAGTCGCATGTTATTAGTACACTTTTCATGCACCCTATGTAGCAGGACTGTTGGCAGCCCTGGTTAAAACTACGTTTAACTAGTGTAGTTGGTGTATCTACATCAACCTCCCAAAGGGCATCATTTATATTTTTTTCTTAAAACTAGAAATCCGGTCTTGTAGCCTTGAGTCTACAATTTTTTATTTTTAAGTATCTTTAATTGATTTTTTTAAATTTTTATTCTTATTTTGTAAGATTTTTTAAATTAAATCTAACTTAAGACTAATGCCCCTAAACCCAGTCCTGACCTTCGATGTGTGACTCTTGGTCTGGATTCCTGATTACAGAGAGGGGTGAAAACTGTTTGCCAGTGTACCCATGTGTGTTGCTTTGACAGGGTGTATGAGTCGCGTGATAGGACGCTGTGTGTGTGCGATTTCAGGCTGTGCGTGTCCGCAAAGATTGGTGAAGTGAGCTGATAACGTCGCTAAGTCGCTAAGATTAAGGGGGCCCACTTCCCTAACAAAAATATTTCTCTTGAATTTTTGCTGGTCAATATGCTTAGGTCTTATGGCCTCTGCACTTACCATGATATATAATGAGCTTGGTGAAATTAATGGACATGTTATTATGATTTCATGGCCGATATTGTAATAACACGGTGCTTGGCCATCGGGGGTCCCCTCCCCTCCTCTTCTAACCTGCAGCACCCTTCATTATGCAGTGGCCACGAAGTGGGAAGGAGGTTGTAGCCACTGGATCCTCCACCCAACCCCTCAGGCGCCATTTCTGGTGCCGCGGGCTGCCAGGCTTTCGGTTTCCAGTCTGGAGAATGCAGTATTCGCATCTATACTCATATGCCGCGCCCTGCTGCAGGTTTCCCCCTCTTTTACAGGCATTTAAGAATTTCCTGTAAGAACCTGAGGTAAAGTTTTGCCCATTGGGCTCTTGAGGGGGGGGGGGGAATNTGTCCTTTATGTGTAGGCTTGCAGGGATTTAATCTCGCGCCTGGAGGCCTATAACTTCAGCTGAAGCTTGGCAAGAAGCGAGATGCTACTAGTTTGCATTTCTCCGGGGCTCCCTAAGATGTGGATGGATGTCGGGTGCTGTGGAATGTAATCTATTAAATGTTGTAAACTGGATTTGAATGAATTGAAATAATATCCTGATTTCAGTGTTCAGTAGTCTCCAGGCAGTATATGGCAGAGACAGCCAGCAGAAATTCGGCCAGGATGTGTCCTGCAATACATAAGAAATCCCTGTGTGCATGTATCCATGCACGCAAACCATACACACTTTTTTTTTCTTCATTCATTCATTCATACATTTATTTACACATATACATACATACACACACATTAAATCATAGATTATTGTAAAACTTGGTCATATAGTATTTAAATTAAGTCAAATAAGCATATTATAAGAAATTGAATAGCAGAGCATAATAAAATCGTAATAATACAAGATGTAATAAGTTCAGAATAGCATAGTTAAATAAATCTAAATAATAAAATAAGTAATCAATACTATATATACATGCTGCCGAATTTCGCTCTGTCTAAGCCCGCTATACTCAACCTGCGGCCCGCCGAGCTTTTGTGATGGCCCACCTGGAGTTATCAAATTGCCAAGCATTTTAAATTGCGCGCTCATCAGAGAAACTATGGGTGCTATAAGTACATAAATCCCTACCGCGGTGCGTGTAGTGTTGGGATATAGCAATCTCTCTTATTATCTCGCACAACTCAGAGTCGCGGGTTGCGCGAGCGAGACAGCCAGCGGCGGGAATTCCCCTTTTGCTTTCACACTTCTGTACCTACGTCTTGCCTTATTTGTCGTCACTTGTTTTAAATTTGTTTACATGACACACACAAATTATCAAAGTTCGCCTGGTAATTGCAGTTAATTGGTTTTGTTAAGTGTAAAATAGTTATTTTTCTATCAAAATAATGTCAGGAGTGTCTTCTAAGTATAAAAGAAAAATATGTGATGAAAACAGATTGTTTCAAGACGAGTGGGAAACGGAATATTTTGTTGTTCCTAACAAAAACAATGCAGCTACTTGTTTGATATGCCGAGAAAGTGTTATGTTAAAGAAATACAATATTTCTCGTCATTTTAACACAAAACACAAATCGTTCAACGAAACGTTTCCTTCTGGATCGTCTTTAAGAAGTGAGAAATTGAGTTTTTTTAAGAAGTCATTGCAACAACAGCAAAATGTTATGTCCGTGGCATTATCACAAGACTCCGCGGTAACCATGGCATCATATCAAATTTGTTACATTCTTGGTAAGCATATGAAACCATTCACCGATGCAGAAATTGTAAAATAATGTTTTATTAGTGGGGCCAATGCACTTTTTGATAAATTCAGCAACAAAATACAAATATTGTCTAATATAAAAAAACTACAGCTCTCCGATTCAACCTGTATAAGGCGTATTGAAGACATTTCAAAATTCATCTACGATAACTTATTAGAAAACCTTACAAACTGCAAGTTTTTTAGCTTGGCTTTCGATTCCAGTACCGAAGTTTCAGCAACATCGCAATGCTCGGTGTTTGTTAGATGTTGTACAGAACATAATTTAATCTTTGAAGGTTTTTTGAAATTTCTTCCAATGAAAGGTCAAACCCGAGGCACATATTACCTTGATACTATTTGNCTTTGAAGGTTTTTTGAAATTTCTTCCAATGAAAGGTCAAACCCGAGGCACATATTACCTTGATACTATGTGCAGTTTTTTAGAGCCGAGTAAAATTAATATACAAAAAATCGTGTGTGTTTGCACCGATGGCTGTCCTTCAATGACTGGATCCGAAAATGGATTTCTTACGTTGTTTAAGAAAAAATATAATTTAACAAATTTAATTACATTTCATTGCATTATCCATCAAGAAAACTTGGCGGCACGTGTTGTAAATCCAGAAATTGAAGCTGTGATGAAGACGGTTATCAATATTGTCAATTACATACGAGCAAGAGAATTGAACCACAGAAAATATAAAAGTCTTTTGGAAGAACTGGGAAGNTATGAAAGTCTTTTGGAAGAACTGGGAAAAGCGATTATAATGATGTCCTTTTACATACCTCAGTGCGATGGCTTAGTAGAGGAAAAGTTTTAGAAAGGTTTTTTCTTTAAGCCATGAAATAATACTGTTTTTAGAGCAAATACGTGTGCGAATCGTCTTTTTCAAAAATGAAGTACACAAAAAATGTGTACAGAAACAAACTTACAGACTCTCATCTGGATGATGTGATAAGGTTAGCAAGCAGCAAGCCAGATCTTGATAAAGTTTTGAAAAAGTGTTCACAGTATCAAAAATCGCATTAAAACGTTTAAATAAACTATCTTTGTTAAAGCCTAAAATATTTATGTTTATAAAAAGTAAATACATGGTTAAATGTTAAAATTAATTTTTTTATTTACTTACACCTAAACAATTTTTACTTGCGGCCCGCGACACTATGACTGAACGGTATTTGTGGCCCCTATAAAAAAAAGGTTGAGTATGGCTGGTCTAAGCTATTTACAAGTACTAATCTAAATTATTTACAAGTCGTGTCGGTTGGAGGGAGGATGAGAGTTTCCTGTCGTTTATGCCTCCACACCATCCTTTCGTCGTAGTTTGCCAACTCACTAACCAGGGGGTTTTCTACTGTCATGATGCTCGTACAGTTCTGTGGCCAGCTTGTGCATGTCGTGTGTATCTGGATGCATTCGTTACCATACAAAGGATTCTGTTCTGGAAGTGCTGAAGGTGACAGCGAGCTGCTGTCCCCCCAGACTGATGAGGCGTAGGTGAGGATGGGGCGAATGAGAGATTGATAAATGATTACACAGTTTCGGGTGCAGGGTGAACTATGGCGATTTAGGAGTGGAAACAGCTGCAGTAGCCGAGAGTTTGCTTTGGCGAGCTGAGTATGAATGTGGTGCTTCCAGAGCAGCCTCCTATCCATGATTACACCCAGGTATTTGACCTTGTTGCAGTATTCTATTGCCTGGCCACACAACTGTAGTTTCGTAGGTGGGTTCTCTCGTCTGGTGCTGAAAGTAATTGCTTCAGTCTTGGCTGCGTTAGCCTTGATGTGCCATTTCGCTAGCCAGGGCTCAATGTCGTTCAGGGCAGCCTGCACGTGGATAATGGCTCGGTCTCTGCTCGTTGAAGACGCGAAAACTATGGTGTCGTCGGCATAACAGCAGATGCGAGCCTCTCCAGCTCATGGCATGTCATTTATGAAAAGATTGAACAGGACCGGACCTAATATGCAGCCATGGAGAACTACTTTCACCTGGCAGACAATGGATTTTTTTCCGTCGAGACTGACATGGAATGTGCGAGATGATAGATAAGATGATATGAAGCGATTGAGGTAGGGGGAAAAGTTATACTCGTTGAGCTTGTAAAGCAGACCAGGATAATATACCCTGTCGAACGCCTTTACTATGTTGAAGTGCGACGACAGTGTGATGTCGATATTCAATGGACTTCGTGGCTTCCAGAGTGAGCCGGATGAGCTGGTGTGCCCACACCGGAATCCAAACTGTTCGTCACGAAGTATGTGGTGAGATGAAATGTGTGCTAGTACCCTGCCATTCACCACTCTCTCCGGTAGTTTGGAGAGAGTGGAGAGCAGACTAATTGGGCGATAGCTGGTGGGTGACGAAAGTCACCAACCTGGCCTGCTTCCATCTGTCGGGGAAATGATAATGTCTGAGTACGAGTGAATAATACTGGTCTAAAATACAAATGCATTCAAATGGAATGTGTTTAATGAGGGTGTATTGAATTTGATCTGCTCCTGGTTCGGTGTTGCGGCGAGTGGATTTCATGGCTGCCATCAGCTCAGCGGCAGTTACATCTGTGGTTTCCTCGGGGTTTTCCCCACCTAGTACGTCTGCCAGGGTTTGCTGTATTGTGGTCTAGTGCTCTCCGTCCCCATCGCCCTCGTTAGGGCGGAATGTTTCTTCGAAAGCCCTAGCTAACACATTTGCCTTGTCAGCAGGCGTGTAGGCAACCCCCGTGGTCTGCATGAGTGGCGGGATTGTCGAGTGGTTACCCGTCAGGCGTTGTGTCATTTTCCACAGAGAGTAGTCCGCGATTTCGAGAGCAGCTACTGTGGTGTCCCACTGCTGCGCCATGAAATCGCTGACCAGTGCCTCCACTGCATTCTGGGCCTGTTGTTACTGGTCTCTGTGGAACAGGTCACGTGTTCGTTGCCACAACCTTTTGTATCTGTTTCTTTGTGTTATTGCCTGTTTAATGTATGGTGGGAACTGTGTATTTGTGTTTCTAGTTGTGACTGCTGGGATGTGTTTTTTGGCTGTGGTGAGAATAGTTTGTTATATTATTATGACTGTGTTACCAATGTGTTCCGGTGTATTTATTTATTTAATTGTGTGTTGTAGTGTGTCTGCCTTCTGTATTAGTGAATCTTGATAGGCATCCCAGTCGGTTTTCTTAAGTTAACTTTACGTGTGTGTGTGTGTGTATTTGATGCAAGTTGGGGGCGAGATGAATTGTGAATGTCCATGAATACAGGAATGTGGTCACTAGAAACGGCTGTGTCTGTGTACAGTCTGTACTGGAAATTATTGCCCTTGTTCAGGATAATATCCAATACATCTGGTGTATGATGTGGGTTGTCTGGGACGAATGTTGGCTTGTTTGGTGAATCTGCAATATAAGTGTGCGTGCTGGCGTGTCTGTGCAGTATTCTGCCATGTGTGTTGGCTCTTCTGAAGTGCCAGTCGGGATGTTTGGCGTTCAAGTAGCCTGCTATTAGCACTCGAGGATATACTTGTAATAGCATGTCTATTTCGCCTGTATCTAGTGGTGAAGATGGAGGGATGTAAGCGGCTATGATTGTGAATGTGAATGTAAATGTAAATGTCAATGGCTATGGCTTCTGTGTGTTGGAGCTATGGAAGCAGGTGGGTATGATGGCGTATGGAGCGATGAATGAGGATGGCAACTCCCCCTCTTTGTGTATCTCTGTCTTGTCTGTGAATACTGTAATCTGGAATTGTGTGTTTTTTGCGTGGTTGAAAGTGTGTTTCTGTGATGATTGCTATATGGGTGTGTGTGTTGTGCATGTAAGCAGACAACTCGTGTTTTTTTGTAACTTAAGTCCCTGTCATTCCAGATGAGAATGCGCGGTGTGTGTGTTAGTTTGTTGTTGTGCTGCCATTACCGTGTGTTTGTGTTTTGCTTAGTTTGGTGCAACAGCAGCAGTGTTTTCTGCAAGAATAAGGTGGTGTCTAAAAATTGTTGTTGGAGTGTTTGTGTCTGGTCTGCCCATTGTGTTATCTGGTGAATTATTGGTTCATAAAATGTTTTAGTGTCTGAGTTTTTGTAGCCAGGTATCTCCTGCATTATCGCATGGCACTTCTGAAATGACAGAAGTTCCTGCGCTTTGATTATAGGCAGGGGAGCCTGGCACGATTGTGTAGTGGGTTGTGAATTGTGAGAATCTGGTGTGGGTTCTGTGGGTTTTGTATGCGTATGCGTGTGTGGGTGAGTGCGAGCCGGCTCTTCTTGTGGCAGAGGTTTAAATTTGCTATTACAGAATATTTGTGTTTCTATAGATTAAATTGTGGGTGTTTCTGAAGCTGTGCTAGTACACTGAAGAGCCGAAAAAACTGTTACACTTTCCTAATATCATGTAGCCCCCCACCCCCCTCCCCCTGAGCACGCAGAAGTGCCGCAAGACGACGTGGCATGGACTCGACTAATGTCTGAAGGTATGAAGGAGGCAATTCACACGATGAATCCTGCAGGGCAGTCCCAAAATCCAATCTGCGCCAATTTGAGAAAGGGTTGCACGTCTGTCACGTTTAATGATTCTCGTCAGTCATTGTTTGTCCCGTTCTTTCACGATCTTCTTCCGGCCGCAGCGATGTTGAAGATGTGATGTTTTACTGGATACCCGATATTCACGGTACACTCGTGAAATGGCCGTACGCGAACATCCAAATGTTATCGCTACCTCGGAGATGCTATGTCCCATCTCTCGTGCTCCGACTATAACACCACGTTCAAACTCACTTAAATCTTGATAACCTGCCATTGTTGCAGCAGTAACCAATCTAGCTGCCGACCGCATCGCGTTACTCTGATTGGTTCCTGCCTCTGTTATTTGCATACTCATGCCTATACCAGTTTTTTTGGCTCTTCAGTGTATGTATAAGTGGTTTATATTGTTGTTTAGGTTTGATTTGTTTGTGTGGTTTATCTTGTTTCGTTATTTGTGTATGTGGTTTAGCTTGTTGTTTGATGACTTGAGAAAATAGCTTTTTCCCATATTGGGTGGCTGTGTTGAGCCGACTCATACTCGTGTGTTTACTTGTTTCTCTTGTGGTTGTGTTGTGTTAGTCTTCAGTGTTAATTTGCTTTATCTGTCTTAGTTCTGTGTTTCTCTGGAGTGTGTTGGGCTGTGGCGTAGGCCGCAGAGTGCACAGGTTGGCTTGTCGTGTGTGCAGTCGCGGCGGGGATGATTCGCCCCGCAGCGTACACAGCACTGGCGGCTCGTGTGCCCCAGTTTCTGACACCGGAAGCACTGTACTGGGCCTGTGGGTGGCATGTAGTGGTTCCAGTGAAGTCTGGTCATGCCTAGAAGTCGTGGTATGGCTTTGAGGTGGGTCAGGCTGTCCTCAGGGGTTTCCTCCCCCTCTAATGCCACCTTGTAGAGGCCGATCTGCTGCTTTGTACGCCGGCTGGTCATCTGCTGCACTGCTGTCACCTTGACGCGATGAGCCATTTGTTGCTGGCGAGTGAACTGAGTGAACTCAATCCTGCATTTCCGCAGCGCAGCCTGTGCCCTCCGGAACACCAGTTCGTCTGCCAGGATGGCCACGAAATGACCTGATGCTCCGGGATGCGGTCGCAGCTCGTGCTGAATCTGGGTGATCCCGGCCTCAGTAAAGATGGAGTGGAGGGGGGAGGAACGGACGGAAAACACGTGAATCGTGACTCGCCTCGGCTTATTTGGTTTGGAGCCACTTGTACTGGGTTGTGGCTGGTGTGGGGCGCTCTTCTGTGGGAGTACTGTTGTGTTCTGGGCGTGTCTGGCAACGCCTTTAGAAGGCCCACCCTTGTTTGTCACCTGTCTGGTCTGTTTAGGGGTGGCAGAGGGAAAGGAGCCCCGGCCTGCTTCGGGGTTACTCCTATCCCCCTGTCTCCCACTGGTTGAAGGGCCTGCTTCCAGTCTCGGAGGCATCAGTGGTGTGGCCAGCAGGCCTCCCGAGGCGTGGACAGATAGTAGTGGCGTGCAGTTTCCTCCCTCCGTCAGGGTCACTGGTGTTGGCAACAAGGCAGGCAGGCAGCGAGTCTTGGAGTCGCAGGGCGTGGCGGGCGCAGCGTAACCTCCCAGCCCTTCCTGGTCGGCCGCTGGGACGAGACTGAGTTGCGCACCGCTGCCAAACCCTCATATGCCACCGAATGGCTTTTAGTGTTGAGAGACCGAGAGCCTAGACTCCCATAACTCACTGGGTGTTTGTCAAGCAAAAGCACCCTGACACTTTCTCAAATCATTGGGTCGGCGGCAGGGGCCGTGTAGAAGTAGATTGTTGGGCATCGGGTCCAAATTTAGGCTGATTATTGGTGTTGCCTATTATAAGTAAATTTACGTATTCGTGTTTTCGGCGGGGGAGTGAAACTCTTCTCCAGCCTCCCGGCTGGAGTGAATGTTGTGTCGTGATGTATGTCTAGCATGTTGAAATGCTGTTTGCAAGAGTGCTAATTAATTTCGCATGTAGTGTGTCGGTGAGTCCCTAGTCTCCCGAGGTGTCCTATACAGGTCTCCATCGGGGTACAATTACTCGTTTCCAGGTTTGTGACATTGGAGTAAAAACCCTTATAAATAGATTAGAGTTGAAGGGGCCCCTAGCACCAGTCTCTGAACCCAGTACCAATAGGCCTCCCCTTTCCCAAGTCGTATATTCTTCCCGACCTGCAACAAACTATCAGGTCGGTGCGTTATTAAAGATAATTAATTTAAATTGAAAAGAAAATAAATTACATATATGTGTTTTTTATGTTTTATGGTTTTTATGTGTTTTTTTGTAATATTATATAAATAAATTAACTTAGTTAAGCTAAGTTAGCCCCCCGACCCCTACCTCGACTGGCATGTGTGTTCTTGACCTGGAAAAAGTGTGGTGGTTGGGGCTATTTCCCACCTGTCACGAGTTCCCACATAACCAGCCTGGGCAGGGCGCCCTTCGTTGTGTTGTAGAGAAGTGTAGGTGTTGTGTTTGTCGTCTGCGAACGACTGAATGTTGTACGCTATACATAAAGGGGGCCTGCCCCTCTTAGAAAAAATAAAATCTTGATTGTTGCAGGTCTTTATGCGTAGGCCTTTCGGCCTCTGCACTTACCATGGTGCTTGTTCTGAGCATGGTGAAATGAGAATGAAAATGGTTTGTGGTTTCGTGGATCTTTTTATGATAAAGGGGTGCATGGCCATCGGGGATTGCTACCCCTCCTTCCACCCCATCCGAGACATTCTTTATTATGCCGCGGCTGTGGCGAGAGGTGAGAGAGGGGAGTTCTAGCCACTGGTCCCTTATCCCAGCCTCACTGGCGCCACCTCTGGTGTCAGGGTGGCCAGGGTTTCAGTTCCCAGTCTGGAGAATGCATTCTTCGCATCTCATCTCCCATACCTTACCCTGCTGCAGGTTTACCCCTATTTTGTNTTACCCTGCTGCAGGTTTACCCCTATTTTGTAGGCAGCTGTTGTTGCCTACAGAGCCAGGTGTAGGCTTTAGCCAGTTGGCTTTTGAGGGGTGGGTGGCAAATATTCGGACTTACGGGGTTTGTGACCCTCGCCAGTGGTCCTTTAAGTTAACTAGACTTGCGGAGTTTTGGCTCGCGCCAGTGGCCTGTAACTGCAGCTGGATTAGGCGAGAAGTGAGATGTTTACTCTTTACATATCTCCGAGCCTCCCTAGGATGTGAATGAACGTCTGGTGCTGTGATATGTGTCCTAATATTAAGCGTTTCATTTGGTTGTCGCGTCCCGCACCACCAAGCACCCCACAGCCGACACCGAACCAGCAGACACCAAGCCCACAGACAGTGAGCCAGCAGATACTAGTCGGCCTCCCTCTCCGCAGAAGAGCTCGGTAATCCCATAGGTTTACTCGTTAATCAGGGTTTTTTTATTATTATTTATATTTTAATTTATATTATGTTTTTTTTGTATTATATATTTTTTTTAATGCATATATATATATCTGTACCTCGGAGGGATACAACACTATGTCCATTTTCATAACTTTACAGGAGAGGAGTTTTAAACATTTTTTCAACAAAAAGTGTTATTGGCACAGCTATTTATTGAGATGTTGAAACAATATTTTACCAGAACATTCTATTTATTGTTATTTACATCATGCAGTTGTTATAAAATAAAAAAAA